>CANUEX010082780.1:0-49588 GCA_948099535.1 Jatropha multifida | reverse complement strand
TAAGTTGTCGGGGAGAAAAAAATAGTGACGCACAGTGTTTTTCAAAAATATCCGATTCGGGTCTAATTTAAATTAATTCGGTCCAATAAAAAAAATATTGGTCCGATTTTATTCGATTGACGGTTATTCGATAAATTTTCGGGCGAATCAAAATGGTTTTCGGTCCCGATAACATTACGTGGCGTAATATTATTGGCTAATAATTTACAATTTAAATTTAAATGGGAATATTTCGAAATAAAAATTTCAGAGTATTTCAACTATAGTCGTTATATATTAATTTTTGTACTCTTTTAAATTTCTATAGATATAAAATATTAAAGCAGAAGTTTTTGTTTATATTAAAATAAATATAATTGGTTAATTTATATTAGATTTTATCATACAAATTACTTGTGATGCTATTTTTTATGTACTTAATAATGTTTTTATATAATGCTCAATATAAAGTTCAACTCAATCGATAAATCTAATCCTTCAGTTCTTAATTTATAAATTTAAATTCTCAAAACCCTAAAAGATGCCCAAAATGAAAATCAATTTATCATTTAATGTTCAATCCCTTCCTTCAATCCCAAATCAATATTTATATGCAACTATAATGAGAAAAAGAAAAAAAATGAGAAAAATGATTTGAATTGATAATGATAATTACTTAGCTATAGTGATAGTGTTACTTACTCAGTACATTAGAGAAAGAAATATGTACACTTGCATAAATTTTTGAACCTCAAAAGTGATTGAAAATAGAAATATATAATTATAGTTTTTTTACATTTTCATAAGCATTGTTTTCTTTCAATTGAAACGTATTTAGACCTAAAAATTAAAAATGCTTAATGATTAGGAAATCATCTATTTATTGCAAAAAAATATATAAATCTATTATTACTAGATTAAAGTAATAGGAGTTATAAATTAATTTTGTAATTAAAAAAATAAAAATAAAAAATAAAAAATTATTATTAAAAATAAAATTATTTTCAGAAGTCAACATACAATAATAAACAAATTATATTAAAAAAGTTATCGGTTGGAATTTCAAAAATCAACCCCTTCTCTAATTGAAAATGCCATAATTTAATAAAATTTAATGTTGATGGACAACAAAAAAAAACTAAAGCCAAATAAATAAATAGAAATTAGAAAGTAAATTATGTTAGGATCTAATATCGATCAATTAACGAATTTATTCAAGTTCTTCGTTTCTTTATTATTTTAAGTTGTAAATTTAAAATAAATAAATAAATAAATAAAGTAATTAATTAATAAAAAAATTATATAAAAAAATATTTTATTATCTTTAAATAAACCCTCAATTTTCCCTACAATTGTATAAAAAAATATATATTTTTTCTTTTTTATCTCTCTCCTATAAGATATTATGTATATTCTATATAAAAATTTATTTTTCAAAAAATATATCCAATCAAATTATACAAATATAAAGAAAAAGAAATAATATTAAAAAAATATATACTTTTTTTATCTCTCTATTTTAATTTATAATCAAAATAATAAAATATTTAAAAAACAAAATATAAAAATTTTTAAATTTCTCATTATTGTGTCTATTTATTAAAAAATAAATTTAAAAAAAGACAACACTTAAAATTTTAAAATTGTTTGACCTATTAAATACTTTAATTTATAAAATTTCACATATTAAACATTTTAATTGACTTGTTGAATACTTCAACTTATAAAATTAGATTGATTAAACATTTATTGGATAGTTAAACAATATAAAAATTATTGTTTTAAAAGTTGTATTAATCACATATCAAATTAATAATTTTACATATGAAAATAAAAATTTTTAAAAATTTGTTAGTTCTTGTGTGATGAGTGTGAGATTATTGAAAAAAAGAAAAGTTGATGATGCTATAATTTTTTTTTATTTTGAACTTCAAGAGCTAAATTATGTGTTTCACCTATATGAGATATTTTTTTATTGAATATTGGGAAAGGTTAGAGTTTGTCTTGGATAGCAGTTACATGAGATATTACAATTTTCTTTTGGTCAAACTTTAAGGATTAAATTATATATTCCACCGAGATTTTTTTTTTATATTGGAAAAGGTTAGACTATGTCTTCGATAGCAATTATATGAGACATTAATTTATTATTTTTTAATTTAATTATGTCTTTTTAGTATATAAATATAAGCAAAAAAATTGCAACGGGAGCCATAAAAATTGCAATTCAATTGATCCTATGGATCCATGTTGGCCCAGGTGCATGTCACCCGTTTCGGCAATCCTCACCAAAAGGCCTAAAACGCCAAACTACACGCCAGGTCGGGCGACTAAAACCATCCCACGGACTTACGGTTAAAGCTACTGTTATCTCCTCATTGAAGTCCTCGCAACGCGACACTTAAGTTATACTTTGTTGACGGAGGACCTACAGGTATCTCCCTTCACCTCTTATCTCCGGACGGAACCGCTCGCTTCACCAGTCACCACATAACGTATGCTTGCCGAATAAGAAAGAAACGAGTCCAACAATCTCAGTTTTGTTCTATTGGCTCCTTTAACAACTAGGCCATGATTACTGCGGTAAATTACCAATCTACCACCCTGCTCTCTCCGGTTACATTCTCTGCTTGCAAGTGCGATTAGTTATAGGAAAATTAGTTAAGCTGTTGATTTTTTTTTTTTCGGTTTGTGTGAAAATGGAGCAGCAGAGAAGTTCTTCGGGGTCTTCGCTTAGCCCTAGATCTCCTTCATCACTGCCTTACTTATCAGTTTCAGTGACTGATCCTGTCAAATTAGGCAATGGCGTCCAGTCTTTCATCTCTTATCGCGTCATTACCAAGGTAATCTCGTCATTTTTCTTGTTCTTTTCCTTCTTTTGAGCAGTTTCCAGTTTGCTAAAGGGTTTGTTTTGGTTTGAGATATTGATTGGCATGTCTGCGTCAAATGCAATATCATATTGGTCCTGTGAGTGAATGAGTTTTGACATTCTTATGCTGCTTTTGGTGAAAGCTAAAGTGCGTCTACTTGGTGTTCTTACAAATGGAAAGAAATTGTAAGAAACATAAATAATAAATATTTGTGACAAACAAATGTAAATCTATAATTTTTTTGATAAAAAACATAAGAATTCACCCCCCCCAAAAAAAAAAAAAAAAGAAAAGAAAAAGAAGGAAGGGGCAGTCAAAGAAGACAAGAATTAACCTCTCTCCCATATTTACATGCTTGATTCTTGTGTTTTGATGAAAGAAAAAAAAAAGGAAGAAATCTTAATGAAGATGGAGAGAAGGGAGAGCATGAAGGTTTTTCTTTATAACATGTTGCCATTGAAATAATAGTAAATTAATACAATTTTAGTACTTAATACACAATCCCCATGGAAGGATACTTAATCGTTACTTTATTACTTATTATGATTTTGTGAAGCAAAAATTGGTTGTCAAGTTTTTAATAACCTATATATAACTACAAATTAAAATGCTTTTGTTGGCTGTTTGTTAGCAAGCCTCTAAATTTCTTAGCTGTTGGGTATTTTTGAATTTTTCACTCTATATGATGTCATGTCTTGAATGCCACATTAATGCCTCTTTCTTAAAGTTTGATTGTACATTAGATTAGTATGATCTTAGTTTTTGTTTGCTGATGCTATGACTTCTTGGTTACAATATGCCTGTGTCAATTAAACATACATTTGAAACGTTTTTGGCAAGTTGTTTAAGCAATTATTTCGTATTCTCATATTAGAAAGTGTGCAAGACAATTTTTATTTTTTTGATACTATCAATTTTGATGATATTATCAATTTCTTCTTTTTTCCATTTGGAAATTTTTTACTCAGTTATTTGCATTTGAACGTGGAATATAGAAATCTTACAAAATCTTCTATAATTGTATGTCATAGTTCAATGTTTGTGGGTTTCTTTTGGCAGACAAACTTTCCAGAATACCAAGGGCCTGAAAAGATTGTTATTCGGCGTTACAGTGATTTTGTTTGGTTACGAGACCGTCTTTTTGAGAAGTACAAAGGTGTTTTTATTCCTCCTCTCCCAGAGAAGAGTGCTGTAGGTAAGAAATGGAAATCATCAGTTTGGTTTGTTGATTTTTCTTTCAATCTATTATTACTCATCATGCATTTGTCATGAAAAGAGGTGTATTTGTAATTTATAGTGCCTTTCTTACACATCATTGAAAATTTTATAGAGTAGCTCCTTTTAGTCACGTATTACACATCAGCATGCCTAAGAGCTTCTCGTGGTTATACATTAAATTGACAATTGAGTTGAGGATCTTGCTTGAGCAAATTTTATTGTAGTTGTCAAATCGAGAATCGAAAATCGAGAATCAAATTGAATAGTAAGATTCAGTATAACTTTTCAAAATTAATTAAAAATAAATACATATATATTTATGGATATATTTCCATTAATTTTGTCAAAAAATACTAAAAATTAATTGCAAATAATGTATTTATATAAATTTCAATTCTAAATCATTTACTAAACACAAAATGAAAGAGAACTTAATGACTTGTGTAGTTGTCAAGTTCAAATATCAAATTATGAAGTTAAAATTTTAGTATAAAACAAAGTAAAACCATCAAGCCATTAAAATTTCCTATCAAAATCCATATTTATTCATTATTATTTTCAAGTTCAAGCCCTTCATTATCTCCATCTTCTAATATAACTATATTCTTGTGCTCTTTTTTTCTCTATATTGACTTTTCCACTGGTATTGTTGGGTAAGAGAATAGTTGGAAATGAGAATCGACTCAAATCATAAGATTCGAATTGCATGAATCGTAAGATTCAGGATCCATACTGATTCACTCATAGATTCGAATCGTTTAGCATGAAAATTGAATCGAACCGTAAGATTCTGATAGCACTGGGCCAAAGATGGATATCAAATTGACAAAGCCACTCTCATGTTTAGTGAACAAACTCGTACAAACTATTTCATCAAAAGAAGCTGATGTCTTTCACATCAAAGTTTATCCTTTTGTGATCCTTCTCGTAAGAAGAAAATTATTTGGACATCTTGTCAGTAGCATAATAAAGAAAAGGAAAAGAAAAAAAGGAAGCAGAAGAGAACTGATAGAAAAGTGGATGGACTTGTTTTTTTTCTCTTTTTCAATCAGAAGAGGGACTTTTAACCCAGAAGATTGTATCTTTTATTGAAGCCCAATTTTGGTTGTCTTTATTATTCTTCTTATTCTTGAAGTGACAATATTAGTGATTAAGACCTCATATGAAAGAGAAGACAAATTTTGGCTAAATATGGAGCATGAAATTAAGCATTGTAGCACCCTTAGATGTTAGCCAAGTTGTTTGCAAGCATTAGAATGGCGAAAGGAAACAAATCATCTAAAAGATCTTCACATCAGGAAATTATCCATGAATCCTTGCCATTTGATGTGCACTTTCAATCACTTGCTTAATTATTGTCTGGAATACTTTTTTCACCATTTGGAGTTGAATCTTTACTTGTGTGCTCATCTTGTCATGCTACCCTGAAAATATGCATAAATAAATGAAAAGCACAGTATTTCACATAAGAGTTAATACTGTCACATTGTTCTGTCCCTAGCAATATTTGATTTGGTAAAATTACCACTAATACTTTCTAAGTTTTGGCATCACTCTGCAACTGTTTGAATCTAGATATCATTTGGTCTGTATCTATAAGAAATGCTTTCATATGATAGTTGCAAGGCAATTGTAACTTGTAACATAATCTGCAAGTGTTGACATGCATTTGACATGTGTCTTTGCTGGCTCGGTCTCCCATGCACTAATGATGAGACTCCACATTCTGGTATAGCCTATTCTTTTGTCCGGTACCTTGTTTACACCAATGTGAATGTGTGATTTAAAAGGAAAAATATGGGAAAATGGACGCATGAGGAATATGTTGGTGCGTTTTGAAATTTGACTTGGACTAACTTTAGCTTCTTTAATGCAGAAAAGTTCCGTTTCAGTGCTGAATTTATCGAGTTGAGGCGTCAAGCACTGGATATATTTGTGAATAGGATAGCATCACACCATGAGCTACAACACAGTGAGGATCTGAGAACATTCTTGCAGGCAGATGAAGAGGTGAACTATTTTGTATTTGGTGCTGAGTAATACAATTCAGCATTTTTTTTTATTTGGTGAAAGTTCATTAAAAAACATCAGTTCATTTATCATATGTGCCTCCCAGTTTTCCGTGTCTGGATTGACTTTCACTCACATGACCAACATATGCTCATGCCCATACTCTCACTGTATATATTAGTATGGATTACCCCCACCCCCCCTAAAAGGTTTTAGGTGTTTCACTAGGGCTTCTAGATACAGCAAATTGGGACAATTATTTTCTGTTGATATACGCCATCTTGCTAAACATTCCTGTTCTGCTAAGTATTCAATCAATCAAAATTTGAAATCTCTGTTGTACTTATTCTCAAGAAGGAAAAAACAAAGGAAATGAAGAACAAAGAAAAAGAAACTCTAGTTAAACAAAGGTAGATGAGGATATGGCTTCAATATAGAAGGTTCTGTTTGGTTGACATGCATATGGCTTGAAAATTGATTCCTTGGAATTTTCAACCTTAAATTTGACCAAAATGAATGATCAATGTCTTTTATGGTTCGAACATTTCCATGATCATGTTTATATGCTTCAATCAGTGTTGCACATTACTTTGACATGAACTGCCTGACCAAGTAGCCTAGGATTTTCAAGCTATTAGTTGTTTGTGAAAAGCTCTTGATGGTGTTTAAATAGAGAAGTCAATTATCACATTTAATTGATCATCTTGTTAGGCAGCTGCTGATGTTGCCCATCACTGGTAATTTCTAAATGTGGATTTCAGCCCTTTTATGTTCTTAACTTCAGGAAGAAGTTACTCATACTGGTTCAGTTAACCTTATTTTAATGTAAAAAAATAGCGTGCTTCTTTTCTCTCTCCTAAATATATGGTTTAATATAGATGGAATTTTGCAGCATTTCCTTCGACTATTTTTAATATATCTGATGTTGCTAGTTAAGTGTGGTTTATCTTGGTACTAATCTATTTGCCTATTTTCCAAATCCAGACAATGGAGCGATTAAGGGCTCATGAGACTGGTATTTTTAAGAAGAAGCCAGCTGATTTGATGCAAATATTCAAGGTATCATGAACTCTGCGATGTTCTATGGTGATTGGTATTTATTAATGGCAGACAACGTTAAGTTAACGTTGCCGCAAGGCCTGCAACCATAGTGAAGTTTCTTATCTAGTCATTGATTCAAAAGTTCCCATCAAATTTTAGATTCTGTGATATCAGGACTTGTATAAATAGATGTTGAATGGGTATGTCTTAGTTCACAGTGTTCTTTGCTGCTACATCTGTGGATGGTGTTAGATAATACTTAACTACTCAAAAGTGAAACATTCAAGCTAGATCCACAGAATGTCGTTTATATGTCCTGGGATCAAATGCTGTATGTTTAATTGGGAGTCCATTTTCCTACCTGTTTAACATGGCACAACACTTCTCTCCACTTGAACAGTAATTGCAGTTTTTAAATGTACCCACAAACAGTGAAGTGATGCAATTTGATCAAACCAATAATGGTCTAAACTTTTTACAGGATGTTCAAACTAAAGTTAGTGATGTTGTTCTTGGGAAGGAGAAACCAGTTGAGGAGTCGAATCCTGAATATGAGAAATTGAAAAGTTATATCTTCGAACTTGAAAATCACTTGTCTGAAGCTCAGAAGCATGCATATCGTCTTGTAAAGAGGCACAGAGGTAACCAATGTTTTATTATGATGCATCCCCTCGTGATTGCTTTTTCCCCCCGTTTCTTTAGAAATAATAGAGTATAGTTGATTATTTGCAACACGGTTGTCTATTTCCTCAGAATTGGGGCAGTCTCTAGCAGATTTTGGGAAGGCGGCCAAACTCCTTGGTGCTTGTGAAGGAGATGCCCTTGGGAAGGCATTCTCTGACCTTGGGGCTAAGTCAGAAACACTATCCATCAGGCTGCAGAAGGAGGTAGGATTGAAGTTGGAGTCTCATCCTTTCACATCTGGAATTTTTTTTTTCTGTTTTGTGACTGTAGATTTTGATTGAAGTGTTGATCAGGTTGATGCTAAATTTTCAGAGCATTTATGATCCCTTAAATTTGCAGGCTCATCAACTTTTAATGAATTTTGAAGAACCTTTGAAAGATTATGTTCGTGCTGTACAATCTATTAAGGTGAGTTTTAGTTGCCTTTTTTCTCCTTTCTTCTGGTCCTACTCCTCAGTATAGAAGCTGATCTTTGTTCTATGTTCCCAAAACAGGCCACCATAGCTGAGAGGGCCAATGCCTTCAGGCATCAGTGTGAGCTGGCTGAAACAATTAAACTGAAGGAGATAAATCTGTATGACCCTCTACCTATTTCTTCTTGTTCTCTTAACTTCATTATGTTGATCCTGACTTATAAAATTACCATTGACATGACATAAAATAGAAGTGGTATTGTATCAAAATGACAATTGATGTTGCAAGAAATAGAAGCCTGCCTTTTCTGCTATTGCCTTGTACTGACGATTGTAAAGCTATGATGTTTTGAGCCATGCAACTCTACAAGAGCATGTATGGACATGTTAGTAAATGGAATTATTTCCTGGCGGTAAATGTTACAATTAGATTCTCTTCATTCAGGTTTCTTGAGCACCGTATTTACTCATTCAGGAATTTTTTTCAGATAATGCATTAAAAGAGGTCTTCTAACATAAAATGGAGCTGCACGGCATGATTATTGTTGAAGAAAAATTTAAGAATAGCCAGAGCCTTCCTCTGGTATTGTTAATATATGTTATTTAGTTGTTAAAACTGGATAAAAGCTGGAATCTTTCTTGACTACTCAGCAACAAAAACTTGAAAAATACTGAAGTGGATTGTGTGCAAATGAGATTATTCATCTAATTTCATAGTTATTAGGTTTTTGCTGATGGGCCAGAGGATATCTGGACTTCCTAATTTAGATCTGCCTTTTTTGCAGTGACAAGCTCATGTTGACGCGATCTGATAAAGTGGGAGAGGCTGAGATCGAGTATAAGGAGGTAATTTAATACCATATGATATGAGCATTCGTCAGTTCTTATTAGATATTGGTTGTCCAACACTGAAGTTATCTGTGATGCAGTTGAAGGCAGACAGTGAAGAAGCAACAAGAAGATTTGAGAACATCGTGAGAGTGATGAATGAAGAGATAGTACGTTTTCAAGAACAGAAAACACTAGAAATGGGGATAGCTTTCCATGAATTTTCTAAAGGACAGGCACGGTTGGCAAATAGCATTGCAGATGCATGGCGAAGTCTCCTTCCTAAACTCGAAGCCTGTTCGTCCAAGCTCGAAACTTGTTCATCGTAATGATCTGATGCCAAAAAAAGCTTGTTCACTTGTAAAGACTTGCGACTTGTAGGAGTTACTTCTCTTTCTGTCGTTGTATGAGATTTGCAATTCAATTTCTTGTACAAATTGAAGTTAATTGAAAAGGTGGTGAGTACACCTGAAAGCACAAAAAAATGAGAACGATCAAAATGCATCTCAAGCTTCGGACGCTTTTCAATGTTCAAATTTATGCATGATACGCCGTCTAATGTCCGATATTTTCTTCTCAGTCTTCCGTTTTCAGATTTAGGCTTGATGAATCTTCATGTATTAGTTGATTGTTTTCCTTTTTGGAACAAGATCATATAATTCGTCAAATTTTCAATTTTCTTAATCTTTTGGTTTTATTTTCATTTTTGTCGTCTCACTAGTCTGAGTTTGACAGTCTAATTTGACTGGAGTTCTGACTTGCCATCTAAATGAGTCTGAGCTTGCACATTTAAAAATAACCTTATTGGATTTCTGAAGAAATAAAAAAAATCATTTAATTTTCTAATTATAAAATTATTAATCTGAATGCGAAGGATTGTTTTCCTACCTTAGAAATTTGGAGACTCTTATCTAAATCTATCTCGTAAAATCTGCTGTCTCTGTCCCTCTCCCTCTTCGGAATAAGCTTTGGTAGTTCGGTTGCGAGTTGCGTTTACGAGCCATGGCGTGCGCAATGAGACAACTCTTATACCCAGCCCGTGGGGGTTCCCACATGCAAATCTCTCCCTCTCTGCCTGTTTCCCGCCCGTTCATTATGACCACAAGAGAGGACAAGAATCGGTTCTTCAGGTCATCTGAACTTGTTGGTTACCAGAATTTGACAACAGTGGCCAAATCTTCGCCGGAAAATGACGGCCTTGTGGCTGCAGATGACGATGGTGATGATGGCGTCTCTTTGGGGACTTTGAAATTGCCCTCCAATACTGACCTACTGAGATTTGAGACCTTGCTCTTCCAGGTCTCGTAATCCTTTTATTCTTCTCTAGTTCAAACTTTATGATTTGCAGGTCACTGATAAAATATTTATGAAATTGAATTGAATTTTTTTTTTCTTTTGTTGTTGTTTTGTTTGAATAAAATGTGCTTCTTTTTGTGCGTGTACAACAGTGGGCAAACAGTCTTTGCCAAGGAGCTAATCTACCATTACCGGTGCCATTAAAGGTCAGTTAAAATTTTTCTCTTCCATTTCATGATATCTAAACCAGAAGTCAAGTCGTTTAATTCAGTTTTAGTGCATAAGAGCCTGTTTTTCAAGTTCTGTACGTGGGTTTTCGAATAGAGGTTATGTTGGCAAACACACAATGAACTCTACCTGAACACTGCGACTTTTAGTTTTTAACCGAGTATATGATTTTTTAAATTGAATTTGTAATCTTAGCTGGCACTTCATTGTTTTGAACTTCTCAGGGTCTTTTTATTGATATTTTTTTGGCATGATATATACGGATAGTAGGGGTTCTTGTCCATAAACTGTATGAGACATTAATTTCACTTTCATTCTCTTTAGTCTTTTATTGGATCTTTCTATGCAGGGTTCCTCTTGCTTGTTCTCTTCTTGGCTTTCGATGCTTCCAACTCCTAGCATACCTTTTGCACTTTTCTATGTTTGCGACCCCTGTATATCAGTATATCCAAAGCATTGTATATATGATTGTGACTATTACTAAATTGAAAAGCTCACCTCTTGGAAACTCTGCCGACTGTCTCTACAGCCCATTTAATGTGATTTGTAAGCTGCAGTGTCCATAAAGTTCCTTGTTATCTCAACATTGTTTTTGGCAATGATAATAATAATAATAATAATAATAATAATAATAATAATAATAATAATAATAATAATAATAATAATAATCATCTGATTCAAATCTATTATTACTAAATTGAAAAGCTCACCTCTTGGAAACTCTGCCGACTGCCTCTACAGCCCATTTAATGTTATTCGTAAGCTGCAGTGTCCAAAAAGTTCCTTGTTATCTCGACATTGTTTTTGGCGATGATAATAATAATAATCATTGTCTGATTCAAATCTACTCAATTCAATGACTTTGTTTTGATTTTGGTATTCATCTGCAATGTGGCTGTTAAAATCATGTTTTGACTTTTACAATCTTATGAGTCAAATTAGGAATTGATTTTACAAAATAAGTAGAATCAGATCTTGGATAAAATTGCATAAAATCACTCGAAAGAAGTTAACATTGTTGAATGATTTTATGATCTTGTGGTTTTACAATCCTACAATCTTAGTACATTAGTGTAAATATACTTATGGATATAGTAAAGTGGAAGCGAATGATTAATATAGCCGACCTCAACTAGTTTTGAGTTAAGGCTTAGTTGTTGTATATTATTTTTATTTTTTTAAATATTATTTTTTTTTGTGATATGTAAAATCTAATACAATTCTAGTTTATTATTCAATTTTATGAACCCCTTTCCAATCTTAGGTTAAAAAAGCAATTTTAACAACCATGATCTGCAATATTACTTGCTTTTACTGACACTCTACGGATTATACAAATAAAACAAAGAAAATTCTTGCTTTAATGGCCTGATGCATTTCAATATAACAGGTAGATAAAATATCAGGTGGAGTTAGGTTGGCTTTCATTGAAATTGGAGATGGGAAGACTGAGGTACTAGTGTACATTGATTGTCTGGTTTTCCCAGCAACTGCTGGTTCAGGTCCTATTTTCCGAGCCATAAGGAATGGACGATTAAAGGATAAATCACCTCCTGGTGAGCCCCGAATCATGAGAAGTCTTCTGCAGGCCCTCCAGAAGTCAGTTGAAATAGCCAGAGTTTGAATTACTTTATGTAAAATGTAAAAATCAACACTGTAATTCTCTTCTTGTAGTTTAATGAAATTAAAAAAAAAAAAATTGCTCTTCTCTATAACAAATAGATTTTAGTGCTGGTGCAGTCTATAGTTTACTTTCCAAGAGATTGATTTGGATTTGTTCTCTTGAAAAAAGATTTATTTTGATATGTTCTCTTGAAAAATAATGTGGTCGTACTTATTCACTGACAATTCTAGGAGGAATAATCTCTGATCCTCTTTTTTTCTATAACAAGGCTACAAGACTGTGTATGTCTACAAATATCATTAACATTTGCCTTATCCTGAATAAATTTATTCCATGGAAACATAAGAAAGCAGTGGCCACTCCTTATGAATTAAGGACTAACTGTATTTCACTTTCATATTACAACTGGCTTCTCCTTTTAGTTGTTCCCTTTTTATGTTTGTATGAATATTAAAGTTGATGTAAAAGAGCTTGATCCTGGAATAAAAATTCTGGACTGGAGTTAGAAGAAGAAATGACGACACAAGGCTATTTAGAAGGAAGATTTGGAGACCGAGAAGATGGTTATGATGCTATAGTTGTAGGTTCTGGGTATGGCGGCTCTGTTGCTGCCTGTCGACTGTCCATGGCAGGAATAAAGGTTTGTTTAATGGAAAGAGGTCGAAGATGGAAAGCTGAGGATTTCCCCACTGATGGTTTAAAGCTCATTTCAGCTATGAGGATCGATCAGATTTCGGGCTTCAGTTTTGGTCCAAAAGATGCTTTGTTTCAGGTTATTCCTAATTGCCTTTCTTTATTTATCTATCTTATCACAGTTGCTTTGCATACAATATAAGATAAGGTAACCGGGCAGGTTATTATCTTTTAACATTTGAGGCTATTAATGCAATATCTTTTCTGTTCACACAAAAACATAATCAAGTTGCTACAAATTGATATAGAATTATATAAACATCATCAAGTCACTACAAATTGATAGAAAATTGTAATCAGATGGAGTTGAAAGCCCATCCAAATCAGAGCATCTTTACCTGTCATTATCTTTTAGTTTTTAGTGACTTATTGACATACATGAAAAATTTTAGGTATATGAACAAAATGATTCTCTAGCAGCAGTGGCTTGTGGGCTGGGCGGCGGTTCACTGGTCAATGCAGGAGTAATGCTTCCAACTCCAGTTCATGCTAGAAGAAATCCGAAATGGCCAAAGGAATGGGAGAGGGATTGGGATATTTGTGAAGCTTCTGCAGCGGCAATACTGAGAATACAAAATGTTCCAGTCATGTTTCCAATTGCCAATGTAATGGGAGAAATAGCTAAAGCAGAGAATGAAGAAACTTTCAACAATTTAATCAAGCTCAGTATAAATTTTGATGTTGAAGATTCTCCATCCAATTCAATGGAGCTTCAAAAGCTGAATAGCTGCTTAGCATGTGGAAATTGCCTTGCGGGGTGTCCTTACAATGCCAAAAATTCTACTGATAAGAATTATCTTCTTTTGGCAATACAGGCAAGTTTCTGTTATATCTTCTATATACCCATTTTTTCTGGCAAAACTTTTTGCTGAAAATTTAAAGTGTTTCATAGGTAGAAAATAGAAGATTTTGGACTAAGAAACATAGATAATATAAGCGATGGTAACAGTTATGGACAGTTATACTTTGTCGAATCAAAACTTCTTCCCATGCCATAATAATGACAATTTTAGTATTGTGTTGTTGATATCTTGGTACTTTCAAATTCTTGATTAAACAGTGTAAAGTAATTAATAATCAATGGACTCCAACATCTTTTGTTCATATGTTCAAAGTAAGAATAACTTGTGATGCAGGCTGGATGTACTGTAGAAACTCTATGTGAAGCTCAGTATGTGGTTAAGAACACGTATGAAATCCAACAAGACATAATCAGTAAGAAAAGGAGAAGATGGCGTGTTTACTTAAATGAGATTGACTATATAACCTCTGATTTTGTAATCCTATCAGGTAAGAAATATTAGCTAAAGGTATTTGCTTAATACTTTGCTAGTAAAATTTCTAACATGCTCTTACTTATTTCCCTCAGCTGGAGTTTTTGGCACTGTTAAGATACTTTTCCAGTCACAAATGAGAGGATTGAGGCTTCCAAAAACTCTTGGGTCTGGATTCAGCTGTAATGGGAATTCAGTTGCTTATCTTGCTGGAAGTGCAGCCCCCTTGAGTGGTCATGGATTGAACAGGAAACAAATATCAAAGCTTCCTTTTCAAGAACGGCCAGGGCCATCCATCTCAACATCTTACACTTCTTCATCGGGTTTCACAATCCAGGTTGAGAATTTCTGCATTGCAGAACATGATTTGTCTTTATGTTCCATGTTGTTTTTTTAGTTTCTATCTTAACATGGTGATGGCATCAAAATTTTATGACCATAATTTTCTGAAGTATTATATACTTAACAACATAAATTTTGATAATCTTAAAGTTTAACTGCAATGCAATATGCTCATTTTTTCTTTAAGCTTATGTTAAATGAGTATATTTTCTTATTCAATTTGGATGACCTGAGGTTCTAGCAGTCCTAGCAAAAGTCGGCCTATGTGAAATCAGATTTATCATGATCAATTGATCATCCATTCATCAGTAGCCTAGGACTAGGATGGTTTTGAAATATACACTTAAGAAAATGCTACAGGATGCTAAAGCAAATACATATGTTCATCTAAATAAGCATATTCTCTTTTGTCCTTTTAGCAGACTCTCCATGCTTACTGTTTTTCCTTTCAATGCAGAGTGCTGTAATTCCAAGTGCTTACCCTTACCTGCTGTTTAAAGAGATCTTTACTTATGGATGGCCAACAGGTTACTGGTTCTTTCATGGGATTTTTGACAAGCTGAAGAACGTGATTGGTTTTAAATCAACTGAAGCAATTGTGCTCAATGCAATGGGATATGATGAAGGTGATGGAAATATTATGTTGGACAAAAACACAAATAAAATCTGCTTTAGTCCACCTTTTGATCCTTTGCTTACACGAAAAATTGTAACCTTTAAAAAGCTCACCAAGAAATTGGGGGGAATCCTCTTTATGACTAAGTACAGGAGCACAGCAGTTCATCTTTTAGGTGGATGCAATGCATCATTAGATTCTTCTTGTGGGGTTTGTAACCACAATGGTCAGGTTTTTGATCCAGAAACTCCTGCCTCTGTTCACTCAGGCCTCTATGTTTGTGATGCTTCTTTAATCCCGTGTTCTGTAGGCATAAACCCAGCTCTTACAATTGCAACAGCTGCTGAGCATGTAAGTAGACACCTTTTGCAAGATATTATTGAGTTTAACAGCAAAAGAGGTATAAATTTTGACAATTTAGCTGTTGATCGTACTCAACATTTTTTTGCTGATAAAAGTTTAGATAATAACCACAGTTCAAATGTTCTGATAAAAGAAACCATAAAAGGGTATGTGGGTGGTATGCCATGTGTGGCTCATCTCAAAATGAAAATGAACCCGCAGAATCTGAAAGAGTTTGATGAACAAAATTCATTTACTGGTGGATCTCATCCTCTTTTGAGGGGAAAGGTTGGAGGATATATGGTGTTTAGCGCCATTGAGAAGGATAAAATACACATCATAGATGGGGAAGTAGATATGTGTGCAGTGGATTGCAGAACTCCTTACACACAGTATATGCGCTTACACCTTCTCCTTGTAGCTTCTTCTGGTTCAAAGTATGCTTATGTTCAAAGTTGAATCCTTTCTTATTTTACTGAAGAAATTTTTTGCTATTTTATTCAGTTTGGTAGAACTGATGGATCTTTTTGGTGCAGATATATTCTCGAGGGAAGGAAGATAATGAATCCATATCTCTTGGCATTATATGCTTGGAAAGAGACAAGAACACTGCATGTAACATTTAAAAAAATTCCGGTGAATGGTGCGATGGAGAAAATGATGAATTTAAATGGAGAGCTTAGAGTTTCCTTCTGGGAACTTCTGAGGAGCTTCATGAGCCTTAGAGGCAACAAGGCAGGAAGGTTCATATATATTCTACTATTGACTATTGTAAGAACCTATGTCCTACAAATACCGCGAGGGATTCACATAATCCCAAGTGATTCTTGCCATAAAACTTATCCAAGCAGCACTCTCCATAAAATAAAAACAGGTATTGGGCAAGCTAGGTTACGGATTTTTCACGAAGATTTTGATAAACCATTAAAATCGAAGATAAAAGCAAGGAAATCAGCTTAAATGATTTGAACTAATACAGTTAGTGATTATGCGTTAAAAAATGGACAACGGAGTACTGGACTCTTTCATCTCTTATTTCTTCTTTATTTCTAATTTTATGCTGGCTTTGGCTTATGCATATTCCAGAAGATGGACATGTCATCAGCAGCAGGCAATGGAATGGCATTCAAAATACACAGAGGGTTAAAGGAGAGAAACAATTAAGTCCAGTTCTCCTTCTCAATGGTCATTCTACAGAGAGTTACTGTCTGCCAACAGAACCACATGACTTGGTCAGAACTTTACTTGAGGAAGGGCATGAAGTATGGCTACTGCAACCAAGATTACACCCGATGAACCCTGCTAAGAGCTTCACTATTGAAGATATTGGAAAATATGATATCCCAGCTGGTAAAGAAGAATGAAAATGAATTATACTTCATTAGAGTTTTACAGATTCACTACTTTTTAAATAGCATTTTCCTTACCATTATTGTCCTTTTGCAGCGATTAGTAAGATCCTTGAATTGCATGGAATGAGCATGAAGATACATATAATCGCACACTGTGTTGGAGGGTTAGCCATTCATATAGCTCTGATGGGAGGGCAGATCTCTGCAACCCACATAGCTTCTTTATCTTGCACCAATTCTTCAATGTTCTTCAAGCTCACTACACTACCCAGACTCAAGATGTGGCTTCCTTTAGTCCCAGTGAGCATTTTATCATTGTTGTTTCTTTCTTTTTATGAAAATTTTAAGATCTAGACAAATAACAAGGCATTGTTGCTTATGGCAAAAAGAAATAAACACTCGATCACAATAATGGAAGTGCTTTACATATTTGAAAATTTTAATCATCAATTTCTAGGACTAATGAAGATAAACAGGGTTCCAAACAAGTGAATAATATCAGTTCTCTTTGGCTTAAGGTTCATAATCTGATTCAAATCAATTCGGAGTGCAGATATCAATGGCTATACTAGGCAAGGAGAATATTTTGCCTTTGTTAGAAACACCAAAGACATGTTTTCGGCACTGGCTCTTGAAATGCATTGCCTATTGCTTACCGCGATACGAGAGATGCACCTGCAAGGAGTGTGAGATCTTTTCTGGAATATTTGGGAATACCTTCTGGCATGAAAATGTTAGTCCAACATTGCATCATTGGTTGAATAAGCATGGCTCTACAAGGCTTCCTATGGCAGCATTTCCTCATCTGAGAAAAATCTGCAACTCTGGATTTATCGTTGACAGTAATGGTAATAATTCATATTTGATCCATCCAGAGAGGATGGCAGTCTCTACTCTATATATTTCAGGTGGACGGAGTGTTCTCGTGACTCCAGAGACTTCATTTCTTGCCAACAAATATATGAAGCTGCACCAACCAGATTTTCACCATGAAAGGATTGTTGTAGAGGGGTTTGGACATTCGGATTTATTAATTGGAGAACAGTCTTATGAGAAGGTTTTCCCTCACCTCATATCTCATATAAGAGTTGCTGAACAAGAAGCAAATGGTGTGGTGAATTTTGAGAAAAAGAAATGCAGTAAAGAGGTGTTAGGGTGGTGTGATGATCCTTATGAGGTATATGGCGAATTTGGAAGTTGGTTATATCCTTCAACTATTATCTTTTTGTTCTTTTCCTTTTTGTGGGCATTAGTTTCTTTATTGATGTGTTTTTGATAAGAGGGAAAAAGTCATTGCTTATTATCCATGCAACTGGCTGATGGTATTTCTTCTTTGTACTATAAATAGAGACTTTTGATTTTTTTTTTTTTTTTCCTATAAAAGAAGCATGTTTCTTATTTCCAGATCATGAGTAAGAGAATTCCCACCTGAGAAAAATCTGCAACTCTGGATTTATTTTGAATTGCAATGGTAATAATTCATACTCAATCCATCCAGGGAGGATAGACGTCTCTGCGCTATATATTTCAGGTGGATGAAGTCTTCTTGTGATTCCAGAGATTTTATTTATTTATTTTGGAAAGCAAAGCCAAAAAAACCTTGCATTAATTATCATAAAAGGCTAATAAACAATGTGGTATTGACTCGCACACTTAAAGACGAGCGTGTGAACAGAACGTCCTAGCTAGCATCTGTGCTCTTGTTTTGGTTTATTTCTTGTTAACAAATATATGAAGCTAATACCTTTTAAAATGTCTCTGGACTGGAGGTGATAGATAATGATGTTGTTTTGAATAGTTGAGTACACGTTTAGGTAAAGGTTACCTATCACAAAATATTTAAAATTATTACTTTAGGATTAAGCTAAAATAATTCATACAATCAAATTAAACTAATTTATAGTGATGATTGATGGATAGTAAATAGACGAGAGAGAAGTGTAACTTTTTGCAAAATATAAAAAATATTTATGTTTTATTTGTATTTTTAACTGACCATTCAAAGAAGCAACAGGAAAATTTATTAATTTGCCTTTTATTTAAATACATTTAAATTTATATTATAAATATTATTTTTTTTTTCAGGAAATTGGAATATATATTAAATACATTCAAAATAATTTTTTTAAAAGTGCATTTTGTGTATATTGTTGGACGGTATACTTTTCAAAAAATAGACTATTTTAAAATATGTGAACAAAGCGACCGGTAGCAGCGACAATTAGGCAATTAGCTCAAATGAAACGGAAACTTCTGTCCTGACGTCTTTTCTAGCCCCCGCCAATCCATAGATACTCCTCCCCGCTTTCTTTGGATTCCTTCCAAAATCCTCCTATCTCTTCTTTATCTACTATCACTGCGAGCGACGAGTGACATACAAACACTTTGAATGAGCTAACCGGAAGCAGACCTTAACGATGCCTACTTTCTCTCTTTACTCTCATCATTACCGTCTTCTCTCGCCAAACCAAAATTCTAAACCGTCAATCCTCTCACAAGCAACTCCTGCACGCCTTCTCTTATTATCCAAACGATCCTCTCGTCATCGAATTTGCTGCTCTTCCCCGATCAACAACTCCGATTCGGCTCCCTCCTTCGGCGATGGTTTTTCCAGGTTCAACTTTATTAATTAATAAGTGTTTCTTTCTTTCTTTTTTTAATTTAATTTATGAAGAGGAATTTCAATTCTTCTTTGTTTTGTTTTTAGTAATTTTTGCATTATAGAAGGACCGGAGACTGCGCAGGATTTTGTTCAGATGCAACTTCAGGAAATTCAAGATAATATAAGGAGTAGACGCAATAAGATCTTTTTGCTCATGGAAGAGGTTAGGTTTAAATTTCTCCAGTTATTCATGATTTAAAGTTCAATTCCCATTCATTTCTCATGAAAATGAAAATTTTGTGACTAAATTCCTGTATTCTATTTGAATGTTTTTGGTTAGTTGAGGAGACTACGGGTACAACAGCGTATAAAGAGTGTGAAAGTTGTCAGTGAGGAAGGCGGAGAAGAGGAGGCATATGAGATGCCTGATATTCCATCATCCATTCCTTTTCTTCCTCATGTGGTATGTTTGGAAGTTCTATATTATATTGCTTTTTTGCAAGTTTTATAAAAAATGATCCGTAAGTTCTGAAGGAAATGTTTTGTGCTTGTTTTGTTTCCCGTATTTTGCTTAATTGCTGTTCTTAGCATGGTGTTATTAGGAAAGGTTAATTTTGACTAATTACATGCAATTTTCCTTTTGAAGTAGACACCAAAGACATTGAAGCAGCTTTACCTAACAAGTTTATCTTTCATATTCGGGGTCATCGTGTTTGGTGGACTAATTGCTCCAACAGTAAGTTGTTTCTTAATTGTTTCATGCTTAGAGAGTACGGATATTGCAGTCATTCAGCTATTTCCTATATATTTATTTAGTCTTTGTATGAATGTTTTGAACCATTTATGCCTTATATGTGAAGTTATTCTCTTCAAGTCTACATCCTCCGAGGCATTCTCCTTGTGTTTCCTGTTTTCCTTTGGCAAGCATGGAACCCAAGTTTCTATTGCTAAGGCGACCTATATATTTTATTTAGTTTTTGTATGAATATGAATATCTTGAACCATTTATACCTTACATGTGGAGTTGTTTTATTCAAGTCTACACTATCTAAGGCATTCTCTATGTTTCTTGTTTTGCTTAGCCAAGTAGGAAGCCAAGCTTCTATTGTTAAAATGACCTTTTTTGTCAACTATTTGGAAGAGGAGAATCATGTTTAGAATACATATTGTGAAGGAAAATGGGGATGGGTATGAGACAAGTTTTCTATGAATACTCACATTTGTATGTTATGTTGTGTATTCTTGCTGTTACCATTTATCAACTTTATTTTATGGGATTTTAATTAAGACTCATAATATGAATTATAGAAGTCTTCCTGAGCAAGTTAACTATGGTTCCGTCAATACGTTATGAGGTCTTATTCGGGCTAACAATTCATTAGCAATTTGTGGAATATTCCAGTGCTACTCTTACTATCTTTCTGTCTGGTGTTACTAAAGAAAGCCTCTGTTATTTGGTGATTACTTGTTGTGATGATTCCTGTTCTTCATACTGCTTGAACATGAAAAGGATAATCTTCTTAATTGGATAGTATCTCTTTCTTTTAAGAAGTGAAAATTTGAGGCTAAGCTCATAGCTACATCAAATGATTTGGAGTGACAATTTCTAACCTTGCTGGATTGGGACTTATTCTTTGTACTTAAAAGTACCAAAGAAAAGTTAATCCTTAATTTCTTGGTGGTAATCTCTAAAATTATATTTAAATACAAAAGGCTTCCTAAAAATCTTGGAGTTATGGGGATAGAGATTTTAGCAATTGTCAAAAGAAGCAAAAGGATAAACTAAAGAATCTGATGTTAATAAAAAAGTGGCATGGTCTGCGTCTCTGTGATTTGTCTGCCAAGTAATGGCATTGGTGGTCAAGGATTAGGTGAAGGTAGGAGAGACTATGAAGAGAATGCAGGAGTTGTTAGCCAATCATGTGCAGGGCTAGCAGGCTAGCGCAATTGTTGCAGAGAATGTTTTTCTCTATTTCTTCTTACTAACCCCTAAGATTCTCCAATATGTTATTTAGCCATGCTTTAATTACTTATTCATTGGAATTCTTGATCCTGAGTTCTAGATCTGAACTTTTCAAGTTCTCTGAATTGTCACTAGTTTATTGATGTCAATTTGTTTTTTACATGGCAGCTCGAACTCAAATTAGGTCTGGGAGGCACTTCATATGAGGATTTCATACGTAACATGCATTTGCCATTGCAATTGAGGTTGCATTTCCATTTTCCTTTAATCAGACATTTTAATCCTTGAGCAACCAAATCTTTGCTATTATTCCACTACCTGTTTGCTATGAGAAAAACCTTGAATTGAACTAAAAATTTGCTGGCTGCTGAATTCAGTCAGGTCGATCCCATTGTGGCATCCTTTTCAGGTGGGGCAGTGGGAGTCATTTCAGCACTGATGTTAATTGAGGCAAACAATGTTGAGCAACAAGAGAAGAAAAGATGCAAGTATTGTCAGGGAACTGGTATATATCAATTCGTTTTGTGAATAGGTTTTCCTTTTTCCTTCCTAACTACAACCCTAGAAGGGAAAAACAAGAAAGTCTCATTTTGTTTTCTTTAATTTGTCTTAAGTTATATGTCGGTGTTTTTTTCTGAATAGGATACCTGTCCTGTGCCCGATGTTCGGCAAGAGGTGTGTGCTTGAGCACTGATCCCATCTCACTATCAAGTGATTCTAATTGTCCATTGCGTGTGCCAACAACTCAAAGGTGTACGAGCTGTTCAGGTGCAGGAAAGGTAAAAAAGGGAAAAAACAAAATCTCACAAGAAATATCTGCTTATTCCTGAAATTTCAAGTGGAAGTTTAATACTGCCATCTACTGAAAAATTGCAACCATTCTAGGGTGTTGCAGCAGTATGTTGTTAAACATTATGCTAGCTACTACATGTTTTGGGTCACGGGTGAGAGATAGAAGTTAGGATCCATAGAATTCATGGACTGAGTCTTTTGTCATAGCTTACACTTACAAGCTTAACCGAGTGATCATGTGAAGTAAATGTTGAGTTGACTGTTTTACATTCAAGTTTAGTTTCACTTGCCTCACTGCCAATATTGGGTAGAGAATTGCCTCTGTGTGCATGTGCGCATGTTTGCACATTTATTTTTAGTGGCATATCATGTGTAATAACGTGATGTTTGATTGTTATTGTATTTAGTCATCGCTTTCTGTCATCGACCTGGTCTATCATTATTCCACTTGTAGTCCTCCCGCGTTCCTCCATCAGCATGCTGTTTTCTTAACCTTTACCCTTTACCCTTTACCCTTTACCCTTTACCTGTTTATTATGATAATGTCTATTGTCTGATTCTTCTCGTTGTTAACTTAGGTTATGTGTCCGACATGCCTATGCACTGGGATGTTGATGGCAAGTGAGCATGACCCACGAATTGATCCATTCGACTGAGGAGGATTGAGAAACATCCATTTGATGTGGGATTGTCTAGCTTGTTGCTAAATGTCTATTAAACAAATCTTAGAATCGCCTGTTCTCTCTCTATCCCCAACTCCTGAGGGTCTTTGAGCATGCAAACCAGCATGGAGGAAGTTAACTGATTAGCTTGGAGAATCCTGTTGGGCAGATCAAAATTGGAGGTCTAATAGTAGTAGGAACTGTATTTTGGTGCTTTGATGTTGGATACCTATTGGAGAAACAGGTAAAGAAGTGGAGAAATGATCTGGAATAAATTTGTATTTTGTCATAAACAAACTCATTAAAAGTACTTATAAAAATACTTAGGCTATGTTTGGTTGAATGTACATTTCGTGATTAATTATAATGTTTGGATGAGGTTTTTTTTTTTTTTTCCACCATAATGTAATGGGGATTCTAATTATATTATTCATTATTTAAAATGTTAAACTATCCATTATATTAAACACATGTAATATTAATTACATTAAGTTATTTTAATTAAAATTCTATTATTCAAGGCTATTTGATACAGCCCCCTTACCTTTATACACTACCACCACCACCTCAACCTTTGCTTTGTTGTTGCCACCACCATCAATGCACACCGCTTGACTACCACTATCTCAACCGCTGCCACAATCAATCATCACTCTGTATTGTTGCCGCCGCCACTACCACACCACCATGCAACGAAAGTAAGTTATATTTTAATGTTTAATATGTAATACGAAATAAAAATTTCATTTTATTATTTTATTTTATTATAATAAGAAGAAGAATAAAATGAAAAAACACTAAAAAGGTAAAAAATGAAAAAAAACCATACTTTTATATTTAAATTTAATTTATTAAATGAAAATATATAAAAAATTATTTTCCAATGACTTAATCTTTTTATCTTGTTAAATTTAAGCTTACCTTCTTTTAATCTTTTTAGTTCAAATAAATTTATAAGAGGTCCTTAATAGCTTAATATAATAAATAACTTTTGATTCAAATATTTAATAATACCATGATAGTAGTGGTATAGCGGAATGCTAGGTGGGTGATTGGAGTAGTGGAGGCATCGTGCTAATTATATTACATATTTACAAATAAATATAAAAAAAATAATAATTACCTTTCATAAATTTTTTCAAATAATAGAATGTTAATTACATTCCATCACAATACATTTTTCATTATATTATATTTTTAATTACATTACATTGCATTATATTCAACCAAATATAACCTTAGTCCGGAATAAAAATTACTAACGGCATTAATACTATTTAGGTCCTGCCCAATTCGGTTTTGATTTTAAATCCAACCAGAATTGTAAAAGAAACATATATATATATATATTGAAAGGTTTTGATTTTGAATCCAATCAGAATTGTAATAGAAATATATATATATATATATATTGAAAAAATTACTATCAAAATACAACTAGTCAATCATTGTACTTCTAAAAATACATTTTGAAGATCATATATTTCAATTTTGTCCAGCATTCAGGATGGAAATCATATATTTCAATCTTGTCTAGCATTCAGTCCTTCCATCCGATTTTATGTGTTCTGTAAGAGTAAAATTTCATATCCTTGAGACTCATAAGAACTCATTGGCGCAACAAGAACATGAATCTGCTAATGAAAAATCTATCTCCATTGACACAAAACAATAATTACATTTCATTTTCATAAATAATTAAATGGGCATCTTTCCAAGTAACAACAGAACAAAGAAAAAAAACAAAAAATGCAAGTGTTTTGCTAATGACTTGAGCAACATAGCAATCTTACTCTTTATAGCAGCCTTCACGCTTCCATCCATACCTCAACAGCAAACCATCAAGATAAGTGTTTCATCAGTTAATGATGCATTAACCCAAGTCTACAAATTACTCTTTTGCCAAACAAAATCTTAACCAACAGCTCGAATCCATACACAAAGTATGGATTGCTTTTCATCCACACAAAATATCAATTTAACTAAAAGTTTTAAATTTAAAAAAAATGAAATTATAAACCAATTACTAGCAAGATGATAAGGAGATTGGCCTAATTGCATGCTTGACAAAATTGAAAATTTCTATGACTATGAAGAAGTGTGAAAGGGCCATCAGAGCCATGAGATCTCCATCATTGCACGTCATTTGGCTCTTCGTCTTCGTTGTTTGCCTTTGCACGGTGGATTCTGTAAACTACAAAAATCTAAGAGTCCAGAAAAAGGGGACTAACACACCATTGATTGAATCTGATGTGCCACCTTCACCACTGACATAGGTGAGAGCGTAAGAAGAAGAATCCATGAGGCGGAATTCGTAGATAGAGGGAAACGACCAAAAGTTTTCGATGGGCAAAAGGGGAGACCGTTTTATATCAACAATAATATCCAATTTATGATTATTACTTGATTGAAAAGTTAAAATTTCTGGAGAATCAATGATTTTGGTGAAGGGTGAAAGCCATAAAATTCATTTTTAGAAACACAATGACTGACTGGTATTTCTTATGAATCAAGCTCGATAAATTATTTTAAAGATAAATAAATTGTTTTCTATATTAATACTATCTCTGTAGAGATAATACCTATTGATTTTCTTTCTTTATTTTCTGCTATCATTACGAATTAAGATATTGATGATTGTATTAAATAATTAATGTTGAATTAAAATGCACGCGCTGTATATATATATATATATATAAAATGTTGAAACATTTTGTTTGGCAGTAATATAATATAGACACATTAAAAATGTTGCAATTTTATATTTCAACGACAAATCCATTGAGAATCTTTACCGTGTACTTTTTTATATTAATATTGTGACCTAATTAAAATATAATTGTTTTTTATAAAAATAATAATTAATTAGGAAAACTTATCTTTTATACTTGGATTTTATTAGTATATTGCACTTTATAAATTATTCATTTAGTAAATTTTGAAATACAACATTCAATTTGTGAATTAAATCATATTTTCTTTTCGTGCAATGAAAATGCCTCCAACTGCATAAGTAATTTATAATGTTATTGCAGCTTCTATTTTATTTTTAATAATTGATTATGGTAAATTTTTATCTTCTATTAGTTTATTCTTTTTGAATGTATAATTTTATAAAAATTGCTTTAAAATGTATGACTTTTTAATTTTAAATAAATAATATGTTCTAACTTTTTATTACTTTGTGCATAATTATGATGCAGATGAAACACTAATGATGCAGTATAAATTTGAAATGATTTCCAATTGAACAGAACTTGACAATATATAACAACAGGTTTGTTAATTCTTTTTTTATTCTGCTCTTTTTTCTTCTGTGTCATGTTGGCATTGGAGAAATAACATCATCACAAATATATGTCAATAAAATAATTATTCAAATGTAAAAATTTATTATCACAATTACATGAGTTCATACATTTATCAGATGTTTTTTATAATTGCTGAATTGATTAGCACACAATGCGGAATAATTATTTAAATTATAACATATAAAATAAATATAAGACTAGTCTAATTATAATGAATTTATTTTATTATTTTGAATATACCTAACAGATGCAAATGCTATTGCTTCCTACTTCCTTTAAAGTTGGAGTCTTATCAAATTGAATGGGCTGACTAATTGCAATTATATCGTCTAGCTTCATATTCATAACAGGAGAAATAGGCTAATTTGTTGTTTAAATAATTATTTAGGCATTATACAATACAGGATTTTTACTAGCGTATGGAATTAATTGGGCACTTTACCAACAATCAAATGATTTTTAATTGAAAGATTTTTGTGGGTTTAGTTTAATTCCAACTATATTAATAACAGAGATGGAAATAAAAATGATGCAAATCTCCCACAACTTAATAATCGAGTTGAGAATACAATTGAAGTTCCCTAAAGATGTAGGCAAAATCTTGAAAGACTCATAATTATGTCACAATGAAGTAATATTGCAATAAGTGCACAAACAAATAATCATATGATTATTCCAATACCCATTGAAGAGAACGATTAGCATGGAGAGTATTACTTACCACTAGCTAAAATTTTATTATACAACATTATCCAAAGCTAGATTAATTTCTTTTCATACTAAGGAGTCTTGCAAAAATAGGTACTATCTTTGTAAAAGTAGTTTGTACTGTGATTCACATGTTGTTAGCATTGTTTGATAAGATTGGGCGTCGAAAATTATTATTGGTTAGCATTATAGGTGTAGCTTGCTCTTTAACATTAGTAGCTTGTCTCGCACTAATCCTTCATGACCAACATTTAAGTCACATGGAAACTGCAGTGAAAATAATTTACATTGTACTGTTTATAACATTCTTTTCCTTGAGCGAAGGACTAATCCCTTAGATTTATGGTGCTGAAGTACTGTCATATTGACTACGGCTCTAAGGTGCTGGTGTTGAGAAAATCAACTAATCTATTAGCCAAAATCCTTCCACACCACCACCTTGGGGCCATAGTCGATATGGAAGTACTTGAACATCATAAAACCCATGAGAATAGTCTTACACTCAAAGAAAAGAATGCTATAAATAGTATAATGCAAACAATTTTCACTGTAGCTTCCATGTAATTTAAATGCTGGTCACAAAAGAATAGTGTAAAACAAACTAGTAATGTTAAAGAGCAAGTCACATCTCTAAGGCTAACCAATAATAACTTTCGACACCCAACGTTATCCAAAAATGCTAATCACATGAGAATCACGATGTAACTATCCTTTACAAAAATAATACTTATCCCGCAAGATTCCTAATGTGAAAATAAATGAATCCAGCTTTGAATAAAGTCTAATATTAAAATTTTGACTAATGGTAAATAATTCTTTTTATGTTAATCATTCTCCTTTGTTTGATATTGGAATAACCACGTGATTATTTATTTGTGCACTTATTCCAATATTAATTTGTTGTGATATAAATGTGAGTTTTTGAAAATTTTACCCACATCTTTAGAGAATTTCATTGTATTTTCAACTCGATTATTCATTGGAAATCATATGGGGACTTTGATATCATCTTTGTTTCTACCGCCATTATTAATATAATTGGAAATTAAACTGAGCCCATGAAAATCTTTCATTTAAAAGCATTTAACTATCTGTAAAATGCTCAATTAATTTCACAAGCTAGCAAAATCCTATGTTGTATAATGCTTAAATAATTATTGAAACAACAAATTAAACATTCACATATAGTTTAAGTAGCAAATGAAATATTAGAAAATTAGAAAATTGACCTCCGGATAAAAGTTAAGTAACATCATCTATCTTGGGGAGATAACTTCACGATGTATATTGGAGTTAATACAAATTCCTACGCCAGTTGCAAGACGACTAAGTAATTAAATTGGAAAAGAATTAGCAAAGCATATGTTTATTTCTTGTATTATAAATATGATGCTAGACAATATAATGACAATTAATCAACCCATCGAATCTAATAAAACTCCACCTCTAAATGAGACAACAATTGCAACTACATCTGTTAGGCTTATTTAAAATAATAAAATAAATTTATTATAATTAAACTAAGACTTATATTAATTTTTTTGTGGTATAATTTAAATAATTATTTCGTATTGTGTGTTAATCAATTCAATAACTATAAAAAACATCAGTAAATATGTGAATTCAAGTAATTATGATGATAAACTTTTGATTTGAATAATTATTTTGTCAATATATACATTTGTGGCGATGTCTCTAATACTAAAATGAAACAAAAGAAAAATGAGCAAAAGAATTTAAAAAAAGAATTGACATACCTGTTGCTATATATTGTCGAGTTCTGCTCAATTGGAAATCATTCCAAAATTTGTACTACATTAATCATTAGTGCTTCATATGTATCATAATAATATATGAAGTGATATAAAGTTAGAACATAGTATTTTTTTTAAAGTTAGAAAATCATACATTTTTAGGAAATTTTTATAAAATCATACATTAAAAAACAATAAAATAATAGAAGATAAAAGACTTAACATAGTCAATTATTAAAAATAAAATAGAAGCTGTATTAACATTCCAAATAAGAAATGCAGTTAGAGTCATTTTCACTGCACGAAAGAAAAACAAGATTTAATTTATAAATTAAATGTAATATTTCAAAATTTTTTATTAAATGAGCAATTTATAAAGTCAAATATACTAATATAAGCAAAGCATAAAACATAAGTATTACTAATTAATTAGTTATTATTTTTATAAAAAAAAGGTACACCAGCAAAAATGCAGGATGAATTTGTTGTTGAAATATAATTATTTTGTTGAAATACAAAATTGCAGCATTTTTTTTTTCATTCTGAAAAAAACATTTTTAGTGTGTCCATATTGAAGTTCAGTCAAACAAGAAGTTTAAACATTTTTTAATGTGTGTATACATATACATGCATTTTAATTCAACATTAATTATTTACCACAATCATCAATATGTGATTAGTTTGTAATGACTGTAGAAAATGAAAAACAAAAGAAGTAAATCAAATTAATCAATAAACATTACCTTTATGAAAACAGTTTATATTCTTAACCCGCCTGAAAATCACCAAACAAAGTTCAATAAATACTATATATTATATATATTAACAACAAAGAACCAACCACACAAATCAAACAAGAATTATATTTATATGCCCCTTTTAATTCAAAATTAATTATTCAGTATGATTATCAATACATGATTAGTTTCTAATGATATTAGAATCTAATAATAATAATAATAATAATAATAATAAAACATGTTAAAACAATAAATTCAAATTAAAAAGTTTTAATATGGAATAAGTAATTAAGAAAACAATTTATTTATCTTAAAAATAATTTATCTAGTTGGATTCCTAAAAAATTTTTATTTTTAAAAACATTTACTTATTTTGTTAAAAAAAATATATAACCAATCAAATTCCAACAAACTGTTTTTATTACAATTCTGGTTGGATTCAAAATCAAAACCAAATCAGCAGGACCTAGGTAGTATTAATGCTGCTACTAATAGTGCCTCTGCAGAAAGGAATACATTGACCATCACTAAGTCTGGTTACTTGGCAAAGGCTTTTCAGTAGGCAAAAGGAAAAGAAAACACAGAAGAAGTCGCCGGAGAATACAAGACTCTGGCAATCTTTCTCTCATGATACTTTTACATTTGGCTCACTTGAATTTTGACAAAAACATCATCTAGTTGTACTTATAGTTCTCATAGTTAAACCATATTTAACAATCTCAAAGTAAAACCAAAATTTCCTAGATATTTAACGATCTCATAATTAAACCATAGGAGCCAACATAAACTGAGCATCTAGGCGACTCTGCAATGTACCCATTTCAAGCTCGAAACATAAAATAAAGTTTCCATCAGGAATTGAGGAAAAAGAAAACGAAGGTAATTGTAAGTCTACCCGAGACTTGATAGTGAAGGTTTCTTCCAGAAACACCACTATGTATCCAACATTTGTTTACATGCGTCAAATGATACTGAACAGTCATATGAGTAAAAAGATTTTGATTTTCAAATACTTTTCTTAAACACTCAGAAGAATTCCTAAACAAACGCTAGCGGATACAACCAAATGGGCTTTCATGATTTTACACGTTTGTCTTGCGACAATGATTCATCATATTACACACACAATGTTATACAGAGTAAAGAAAAGAATGTCAAATATTGAACAACATTGTGATGCTCATTACCTTCTGCCCAATTAGTTCCAGCCCTGATGCAAAATCTTCCAATCGAGCAGAACCATATCTTGCCCGTTGAAGATATTCCTGCAATTAATTCCGAATCTTAAACTGCTGTACTGCAGAATACAATGTCCATAAAGAACAGCCAGTTTTTCTTACTACTAAATCAAATTGAGTGCCTTTCACAGATGCAACAAGCTTGGAAATTTCTTTCCCTAACATCAAATAGCTAGCATGGCCTTTTAAAATGCTTTTCACAGAAGTAACATGAGCACTTTGCTCTTTGGACCAGTTTTGCCCATTAACTGACGTTAGATATGCAATTTAGGCCTATATTCGTACTAGGTCTGCACATTAACTGATATTAACTAATCAATTGATATCTTTGAATGGTATGAACTTTTAAGAAATAAATTATTAATGGTTAAGAAAAATAAAAATAAAAAACTAAGAAACACAAATTATACCAATTTGATGTGATTTCCCCTGTATATTAAGTTTTAAATATCATCAATTTTCTGATCATGTACTATATAATGGTCTACATAAACGAAAATCCAAAACAAATAATTTAAGGAAAAGAAAAAACAAATGACAGTAGTTTACTTTAGAAAAAATGCAGTAGTATTTTGCAAGATGGTCCGACACCAAACAAATCTCAACCAGATCAGGTACCCTTCCTGCAACTGCAAAAACTCTAGAAATTCAACTCCTTGCTATCATAATTTCCAGTCAAACAAAATCTCAGTTTTATCCATTTCCAGAAATTCAAAAGGGAACACTTAGCAACCCATTTAAGAATGGATCTCCAACAGCTAGAATTTTTCGAAGAGAAAGACAATAAGCAAATAGCCTAACCAAATCAAAATGAGAAGAAATTATACAGGTAAGAAAACTTATGAAGAAGAAATTGGAAAGGTACCTTGGAGAATAGCTCAATCGAAGCGGAAATAGAAGAATAACTCGAAGAGGTGTTGATAACAAATAGCCAGATATTAGCAGTTGGAAGTGGTGGTATGGCAACGATAATTCAGTCGTGATCACCGTCAGATTCGTGATTCACAGCCGGTGGTGCACATTAAACTTCTCGGTCTCTGCAATTCCTATATTTCTGAGTGAGGGAATGAGAGAGACATGGGTGGTAAAAGAGAAGCAAATAAAAGACTGGCAGAGAGGGTATGGAACTGCAACTTGAAGGAATCAGTATTTAAAGAAAGAGTGGGAGAGAAAGAGGAAGAGAAGACTCAGCTTTAGTTCTCGTGCAACCGTTTTTCTTTTTTTGGGTACAGTTGCCAGTTCACCACGTCTTATTTGAGATCCACACATTTTCTTTTCCTTTGTTTGTTTTGTATTGTTGTAAATACTTACGTCATCAACAAGAAATGATCAATGAATATTATATAAAAAAAATGAAAAGAAACATAACCGGACGGCTTAACTCGAATGGCCTGCATACGCAATCAACTTTATGAGTATTTACCGCTAAGCTATCCACGTTCGAGTTGAAATATATATATATTGAGCGTTTCCTTTAAAAAATAAAATGATAAGATCTTACCCTCCATTTTTTTTTTCTCTTTAATATGAAACGTGCATGTTAATTTGTCCTTTGGAAGTAAATATTTCATGTATTCTTTAATATTCTTGGTGATATTATATGTGCTTCATTTAATTTAACAATGCCATATTGATATAGATTTAATAAATTGCAAATAAAATACAACTTTGCTTAATATGATGGAAGAAAAAAGATACCATCAAACCATAATTAATCAAATTGAATTAATACACATAATTGAACCAAACCGTTTCGATTCCTAATTAATTCAATTTGGTCTTTAGCTCTTTTTTTTAAGTTTTGGACTTGTTTATTGTACTTCATAAAAGCAAAATCGAACCAAACTGTGAAAATTAATATCAAATCATATCCGTTAAAAGTGAATCAAACTGCTTGAAATCGGGTCAATGTATAATCTCCGTCTGGAGTCTTGAAAACCACCCAAAGCCCCACGTTTGTAAATTAGGAAAAAGAAGAGCCTTGCTCCCTCGGTTGCCTCCCTAGTCCCAATAGCAATTCTTAAACTATGAAAGCTCCATTTGTTTTCAAAAAAAATATTTTCTTTCATTATTTGATTGCAATGTTGAAAATTAATTAAAAACTATTAAAATTTTTAACTCAAGATTAAGCCTATAAAATTATTTATAATAATGAAACTTCATATTTTAAATATTTTATTATTAAATATGAGAAAAATACAAATATGGTAAATTATAAAGTCGTCGGTGGCCGATGGTTGTGATTGGTGGTAATAACTACCAATAATTAATATATTAAAAATGTATAGTTATAAAATTATAATAAATTTGTCAATGTCAAAAAATGTCTTACTCTCATAAAAAATTTTTGACATGGATTTAGTATCCGTTGCATGCTGCATCTATTACGGCCATCTTTCTATATATAGCTAAAAACCAATCTCATTAATGTAATTGCCAGTTCATGATTGTTATTTATCTTTCCATATCTAGCTTAAAAATAATTCCATTAATGTAATTGTCGGGCCAAGTTTGCTATTTACGTTTCACGAAGAAATGAGAAGTTCAAAAGTCCAATCAAATTCGATTTCAAAGAAAACGTCTTTCATCCCCTACCAAAAAATTGTTATATATTTACCATTTTAATTATGAATATAATTGTATTTATTATTTATTTGACTAAAGGCTTTAGATTGAACTGATATCCAACTCAACAAGTTTATTTGTATTATATGTAAATATAGAAATAGAGAAAAATAGTGAGATTTTTTATGAAATTTTCGATATCATCTTTAATGAATTTTAAGATATCTTAAAATAACTTTAATTGTAACCAATTCGAAAAATTACATTTTATACGGATGAGTGTTTGGATGAGTTGTTTGACATTTTCCTCCCTTAAATGAGATTGAGGGTTCGATTCTCATAAATATAATAAATATTAATTGAAAGCGCTTTACCCCTTATTGGTAGGTTTGGTGCGAGAATGATTTAGCTTTAACCTAGTGGGTTCGAGGTACCTATAGTTAGGACAAAAAAAAAATTATATTTTATTATTTGATTAAATATAATTTTTAAAATTATTTTTTTAAATAAATACATATAGATAATAAAAAAGAAAAAATATATTATTCTTTTTCTATATGTTTGCAGCGAAAAATTGAGAATTTTATTTGACGAGGATAAAATGTTTCTTTTATGTAGTTTTTTTAATTAATTAATTAACTTATCTATTTATTTATTTTAAATGTGAAATTTAAAATAATAGAGAAATAAAATGAGATCGTAGCATTGTTTGCTTTGAAATTTCATTAGTTGACTTGACTATAATCTTTGTTTTTTTTTTTTTCATCTATCAACATAAAAAATTTCATTAAATTATATCTTTTCTAGTTAAAGAAAGAGTTGATTTTTGAAATTTAAATTGATAATTTTTTTTAATATAATTTATTTTTTATTATTCGTTGAGTTTCGAAAAGAGTTCTATCCTTAATAATAAATTTTTATCTTTTTATTTTCTTTTTCATTACTGAATTATTTTTTAACCACTATAACTTTAATTTAATAAATAGATCATCTCTTGATGATTAAATATTTTTAATTTTCTTAATATTTTTTAATTATATTCTATTTTTATTTGACTTGAAAGAAAATATTATTCATAAAACTGGAAAAAAATAGCACTATATATTTTTATTTTGGTTTACTTTTGGGGAGTTTCAAGAATTTATATGTATGTACAGTATTCTTTTCTCTAATGTACTTGGTAAATAATACTATCACTATAGGCAAAGTAATTACCATTATCAATTTAGATTATCTGCTTACTACTTTTCTTTATCAAACAGTAAAAAATAATTTATTATTATTTTCATTAGAATTGTATATAGATGTTGATTTGTAGTTAAGGGCTAAAAATTGAAGATTGAGTGGTGACTCAATTCTCTTTTTGGGCACTTATTAAGGTTGTAAGAATCTGCATTTATAAATTATTGACTGAAAAATTCGATTTAGAGATTTGGTTGAATTTTATTTTGAGATCAGTTTATTATAATTAAAATAGAATAAGTACATTAAAAGTAGCATTACAAGTAGCTAGCACAACAAAGTCCAATATAAATTAAGCAATTGTATTTATTTTAATTTAAATAAAAATTTATGCTTTAATATTATTTAGATAAAAAAAATAAAAAGAGTATAAATATGTAACGAGTATAGTTAACATGCAAGACACGTCATAAAGAGACTAGTAATTCTTAAATTTACGCATTTATGCTATGTTTGAAAAGAGGGAGGAAGTGAAATAAAGGTGTCAAATGACATTATTCATTTTCCTCCCAAAATAGAGTGAAAATTAGGCTAAAATGAGTGTAAAATAATTCTTAACATTTTCACCCAAATCAAACAAGAGATTTTGATAATTCTGAGTAATTTTCAGCCAAGCCAAACAAGTGATTTTGATAATCCTAAGAAATTTTCATCCTCTATTTAACATCCACTCATATTTTACACCCATTCAAATAAAGTATTAATGAACTAGGTTGAATAAAAAAATCATTAACCTGCACATTATAGGTTATGTACTTTAAATCAATAAACTAACTTCTACCAAATGAGTCTGTTCGTGTCAACTTTCGCGCAATGGATCTATTCCAATCTATCATTCCATTACGGAATGAGACAAATCAACTCGAAACCCTACTAAGTAGCCTTACCTATCACTAGCAAGAAGTATGCTCTATCCTCAATATAGGCCCTCTATTCTATAAATCAAGAGGGATCTATCCAGATGATGAACTTGCTATATCTTCAAGGGGATTTGTGAAAGGCTTTCTGAACCCTTATTTTATATGTCTGCAACTTTCATTCTCGCTGAAGTAGAGGCACTGGGGCATACTATTCTTGTGAGAGAGTTGGATGATCCAACTAGGGAAGACGACTAGCTAGATGGTCTTTGAATCAGAATTCAAACTTGTTGATGCAGAGAGCCTAAAAAGGACAGTGGCTTATTTGTGAGCTGAGAAACTCGCAAAAGAGGATGGAATAGTGTCAGAACCCTTTCTTCCAATCTTGACTCCTCTCCCTATCGGTCGAGTCTGCTTCGTTCCTCTCACATTCTAAAGAGCTACTTAGCTCCTGAAAAATAGCTTTTTAGAAGCCGCTGCCGCTCAACCCTTTTCTCAAAAATTTGATTTTCCGTGTGCAGCCCTAATATTTACCATTTTACTAAAGAATATATTATATTTTAATGGTATAATGTTTTATTAATTTAAAGATAAAGAGAGATATTAAGTACTTAAATTAAGTTGAATCTACACAATATTGTGAGCCTACCTATTACTATCTCCATTTCATTATATTTTTCACATTTGAAAAAATAATTTATTTTAAATACTTGTCATATTTGTAATTTAAAGGAGTAATAAATATTTTTCTTTCATATTTACCTTTTGTATACAGCCAATAATTATTACTTCAATTTTTCAAAAGGATTCTCTTTCTTTATTTACTCTTACCTCTCTGTTTAAATAAGAGTAATATAATTAATTTATTCAATAATTTATTTTAATTTAGATAAATTTAATTATTTTTTAATGGATATAAAATTCTAAATGTGATAAATATTATAGAACAGAGACAATAATGTGTTTCATCTCACGGTCACCTTCATGTAAATGAACTAAATTTAGAGGCACGCTTATGGATGATCAACTCTCAAAAATTTGAAAGAATCAAAAGATTAAAGAAAATGCAAATACAAATTGACACAGGTCGGCCAAAGAACCCTTCTCCAAGGACAGTTCTCTCTCTGCACCCATCAAACATCTTTTAAAAAAAACAGTGACACAAAAAATACCTTTCAGAAAGCAATTTAAATAAACTTCTGCAGTAGAAAAATAATAATTGATCAAGCTTTTTATAAAGGGCGATGAAAATGAAAAGGATAGAAAGGTAAATGCGAAGTCATCTTCTCCAACACGCAGTTCACCTCTAATTCAAACACGCTACTGCTCCTTTCCACACGGTAACTGGCGGCGGTACATTGTATTAAACAAAAAAAAAAGTGAAAGTAAAGCTCTGTTAAGCTCAATTTCTCATCACTAAAGCAACAAACAACTCAAACAAATAAAATTAAAAATGGAATGAGAGGGATATCAAAATAAAAAGCGAAAATGAACAAGGGAGTAGCTCACTTATAAAATTCTGACACAACAGCAACCCACCACCCCTCGTCGCCCGTCCAGCTCCTTCTACGATCGTCTCACTATAGATTAGATATCTAATTTCTCTCTAGTTTGTTCTTGAATTGGCTTTTTATTTGTAATATGCAATTACCTTAAAAATGAAAATCATGGATTCTGCGTTTTCTTTTTGAGGGATGAATTGAACTTATGCAAAATAATATTGATTGAATCTATCACTTTTAAACCTCTTCCCAGATAAAGGTCACTCCTTATCTATCTCTTGCTGCAGATCTGTCTAGATTATATGTGAGAGGAGGTACTGTATGGTGAATCTGACTCTGCAGATTACTGGATTACTGAATATTTATTTCCACCATCGTTTTGCCCAAACTTGAAATACTAAATCTCCTCTTTACCCTCTAATTTGACTAGTATTACAAATCGCATTCAATTAAAATACTCCGTATGAATGTCCCACACCTGGCTTGTGGGATCCACTGAAATGGCAAACAATACCTCGCCCTTCGAACGATGTATAATTATTGTTTTATAAATTGCCAGAGCCATGTCCCTTTCTCTTGCAGAGAAAAGTGAAGGGAGGCGGGGACAAGAGGCAAGAAAACCAAAGAAGAAAAAGAAATTGGCAACTATTCATGGAAGTGAAAGAAAGGAAGAAACCACAACTCACCATTCTGCCACTGAGAGTAGTTAATGAGCAAGTAGATGAATATCGAAAACCCCATCCTGGGAAGTATAACTGGTTGTTCACCTATAACTCCAACAGCCTCCAAAATGAAAAATAATACATGACAAATTTGAAAGTCCAGCAAATATGTAGAGAAAAAATCATCTTGAGACTTGAATGCCTTCAGAATAGTAAATAATTAAAGTGAAGTATTGCTTAGAAATAGAGAGCAATATTTCCTTACCAGTCTTTTAGTCTTCTTCTTGAGAATCCAGCAGCTCCTAGTTCAAGTATAAAACAATGGCTTAATCACTAAAAAAATCATGAACTTATGAGTTTTTTTCAAATTTGGTCAATATTTTTAATTTTATCAATTAATATTCTGTATTTATTTATTTTTATTAATTATAGTTTATGTCTAGAATCTGTCAATGTTTGCTGATGTGTTCGTTAATGAGATCCAATTTTTTCCATATATATCACGTCCACGTGGATATGCCACGTAAGAAAACTAATTAAATGCTTAATCACAAAAAAAGCCTGAACTTATGAATTTTTTTTAAATTTGGCCAGTACTTTTGATTTTGTCAATCAATATCTTTTATTTATTTTTCTTTGTCAATTGTGGCTTCTGTCCAGAGTATGTTAATGTTTATTGATGTGTTCATTAATGGGGTTCAATTTTTTTTTAGATCACATCCACGTGGACACGCCACATAAGAAAGCTAACTTGAATATAAAAATATATTAAACGATATTGTTTTGTAGTAGGGCACTATCTTCAGTATTTTCATATTTTGCTTGTTATTTTTTGAGGATAAATAAATATTAGATATTTTTATATGACTTGTAAACCCAATAGATGAGTTCTTATCTGTCAAACTATATAATTATATGCAAAAAAGTTGATACCTCAATTTACTTTAAAGTTAATAAAAAAATAAAATCAAAATACTGAAGATAAGTTCAATTACAAAACAATGTTGTTTAATGTATTTTTATATTTAAGTTAGTTTTCTTATGTATTTTTATTTTTATATTTTTATATTTATGTTCAAGTTAGCTTTCTTACGTGGCATGTTCACATGGACGTGATCTGAAAAAAAAATTGGACCCTATTAATAGACACATCAGCAAATATTAACAGACTCTAGACGGAAGTCACAATTGACACAGAAAAATAAATACAGGGTATTGATTGACAAAATTAAAAATATTGGTCAAATTTAAAAAAAATTCATAAGTTCAGACTTTTTTTATTGATTAAACTTAAAACAATACCTTATTCTTTTCAATATTTTCTTTTTGATAATCAACACCACCAATCTTCTACATCTTTGTGCACACAAATTTAAGTAATAAATTACATCAAACGTAAGTGATAAATTTCATAATATCAAACATAAATAAAATTCTTAATGCTAGTTATACAAACATAAATAAAAATCTTAGTGTAATACACGGTTTTAATAAGAAATTGTTCGCTTTGAGTTTAGCCAGTACGAATTTATTTTTGGACTATAACCATCCCATGGCTCAAATATATCTTGATAATCTAAAACTTGCTCATATTCATGTCCATCACTTCTATCTTATACTTAAATGATATGAGATTCGCTTAGAGTATCACACTTAGCAAGCAATAACATCAGAAATTTACAAATACAGAAGTATAAAGAAATCAAAATTTCACCACAGCCAAACAACAAATGAAGTGGAAACACAAAATAACATAGTCAGGCACGCATAGTCATAATTGAATCACAATATAACAACAAACCGAACTTTTCACAAGCATCCTCAAGCGAAGAAAATGGCCGCTTGACATCATAGTGGCAGACTGGCCAAGCCTCTTGGTAAGCCCTTTGCATGAACTGTGTAACATTTTTTTTTTAATTTTTCTTGATGCTAGTGATTTTTACATAAAAGAAGCAGAGAAAGAAATTTGATAAGTGATGAGAGAACAATTTAACAATTATAAGCAAAAAACTATTAAGTAAAAAATACAATAACAAAACAATTTAAAATTTTTCATGGCATTTAGTTCATTACTTAGCAAGGAATTGGTCTATAATATCTATAATTTCTAAACTAAACAAAATTTCTATTTCCCATTCATGAACAGTAGCAGCGAAATCAGTAGATTTTTTAGTTTGAAGATTCTATAGTTAACTTGAAATTAATAATATATATTGATACTAAAGTAAGAGGTGAGTTAATCATATCTCAAAGCTCAAAGCTCAAAGCTCAAAGCTCAAAGCTCAAGGCTCACCTTAAGCTTAGATAGTCATTGACGTTGTTGGAAACTACCACGGAAGAAGCGGCAGTCACGCACTTCCTTCCTTCATCGACTCCACGCCACAGAACATAAAGGAAATCACCATTGGAGGAAAAAATGAAAAGGGAAAGTCCTGTTTTTCACTATAATTACATAGCCATTGCGGGTCCAAAAAGAGGAGAAAGAAGGAGATGAGATTATATATAAAAAAGAAAGAAATATAAAATAAAAGAGAGAAATGGAGACAGTTGGTCTATTGTGTTTATGATTTAGCAAAGGACAATATATCAAATTTGAATGGTTGACACAAAAATAAGTTACTCTCAAAACATCAATCATACTCAAACTCACAACCAGCTATTTTTACTCAAAAACATGCTCATCGCTATTCCAAATCTGTACACTCGCACTTTGCTAACACTAAAAGATACATATGAAATGCTCGAGCAGAAGGTTGGGCCATTGATGAACAATGCAACTCCTGCTCATTTTAGAGTATATATAATTAGTTTCAATGTAGCAGAAAAAAATATTTTATTGCAACAATTAGAAAAAATAAAATTAAGAATCAATTTGATACTCTTATAATCCTGAAAGGCAGGCAAACCCTCCAATACGACACCGTTATCCCTCAGTTTTTTGTAACTACTTGATCAGTTAAAGAGTCGCAAGTACCTTTCAGAAAAAGTGGAAAAAAAAGGATTCGCAAGCAAGGAAGGAGCAGGGAGCTCAACCCTCAACGGGCAAGTCGAGTCTTCGTTATGGCAACTCTAAAAAGCAAAACCGGTTTGAAGCTCCTGTCCCGGTTCCTCCACTGGCAGAGTCCATCTTTCATTTACACAACCACACGGAAGCTTGAAACCCTAGCTTTCGAAGAGGTCCGAGCTTCGACGGACAAACCATACACTTCAACGGCTTTTATCCTCCATGGCCTCTTGGGATCTGGCCGCAACTGGCGTTCCTTCTCTCGCAATCTCGCTTCTTATCTCTCCAATTCCTCTGGTACCTTCTCCCTTCTCTTTATCCCTCTCCTTCCTTAAATTAAGCGAATTTTGCCTTATTTCGTATTTTTTAGTAGAATGGAGGATGGTGCTTGTAGATTTGAGGAACCATGGAAAATCGGCTGATATCGGAAGTCTCGATCCGCCCCATGACATGTCTAATGCGGCCAAAGATTTGGCTAATTTAGTTAAATATCAAGGTTGGGATTGGCCTGATGTTGTTATTGGTCACTCCATGGGTGGCAAAGTCGCCCTTCAGTTTGCGCAGAATTGTGCTCGTGGTGATTATGGGGATTCCGTAGCATTGCCCAAACAGGTATCTTCATTTAGTTTCACATCAATTGCTATGAAAAAACAATGATCCAATATAATGTATTTGTTCAGCATTAACTCTCATGTATTGATATGAGAATTGTGAAGACCTGGATTACCTCAAGTTCTTAAATTGGATGTAATTTTTCTATATACAGAAGTCCATGGCTAAATAATTTTTATAGTAGCTATTCTTTTTCATGTACTTAGCCTAGGAGGATGCTAAGCATTTAATTGATTATCCTTTTCTTTTTGAAGATTGATAACAAATGCTTTGCATGCACATTAGGAAATTTATGTGCTTTCATTCTTTATTTCCTGATGCAGAACAGCTGTGGGTTTTGGATTCTGTTCCTGGAGAAGTAAGCATGGAAAAAAGTGATGGAGAAGTGGAGAAAGTCCTGAAGACCTTGCAAAATTTGCCTTCATCATTTCCTTCACGAAAGTAAGTCATCTCTGCATGATGTGCTATATCTTTAAGATTTACTTGCATGCAAGATGCACTTGCCGTTTAGGTCTAGATATAGATGTCATTGTAGTTATTTTTAGGCATTGTACTTTTAGTCAACTTTTCAGATTAGAAAAGCTTTCTTTTATATTAATTATTTTAAATATAGAGTGGAATATGAAGTTAACATAGATTGGCAATGAGAGCATAAATTGGTCTCTGATATAAACACCGTTTGAGTTCTAAGATCACAGTTAACTTGTTAAACTTCCGAACTTCCATGGAGCCTATAATCAGTGTCTATCTTTTTTTCTTTTTTCTTTTTTTTTTGTTGGTGTAAGATGATTTAAATTGCAGCATTGTAGACTTTTGGCATGAATTTTGGATGTAGAAAGATTCAATCATTCAGGACTATGAAAATGAATTTGGGTAGTCTAGTTCTTTTCTATATTTTGCCTAATGGTATTTTGTTTTGATTGTGGAGGATGTAAGACAGGTGGTAGTAGTGCAAGTTAATTTAACTAGGTTTTGTGTACTGAAAGTAATAGAAAGAAAGAAAAAGAGGGAAAATGAATTCTGTTTTTATTTGCTTTGGTTTGCCTGACCTCAATAGAGTTTAAATTAGATGATGTCCTTTAAAAATTAATTTTGCATTGTATATTTTTGTTTTCAGATGGCTTGTGAACCACATGATTGAACTTGGATTCTCAAAGTCATTATCTGAGTGGATTGGTACCAATCTCAAGAAATCCGGAGAGCAGGAGACATGGGCATTTAATCTTGAAGGTGTTATCCAGATGTTCAATTCTTACAGGTCAATCTCTATTCCTAATAAATCAAGATTTAAATGGCTTCCTATGCAGAATAAGCAATGCAATGATGATATGCTTCTGTTTTATTTTACGTTTCTTGCTTTCCATCCTTTGCTTCTGTTCCTTTGCCTCTTCTTAGGTAAACAACAAATGTTAAATTCTCAGGGAGACATCATATTGGTCTTTGTTGGAGCACCCGCCGAAAGGAATGGAGATAGATATTGTGGTTGCAGAGAATAGTGACCGCTGGGACCGAGAACTACTTCAGCGACTTGAAAGTCTTGACAATAAGAAAGGAGATGGATCCGACGGTGCGGTTTCCCTTCACATTCTTCCAAACTCGGGGCACTGGGTTCATGTGGACAATCCAAAGGGTCTTCTTGAGATTATGGCGCCTAAGATTGCCTCCCTTTCGACATAAGTGCATTGCTATAGCTCTAGTTTCAAGTGATCTATTATAAAAATAAGTATTGTTGACATTATCTTTATTTCTTATTGTAATATGAAGTCTGTCAATTAACACATGAATGAATAATTTATTTTTTTGATGAAATGTTTTCCCCTTGCTATTTCTGAATGATATTTTATGAGGCACTCTTGTTGAGAAGTCCAAACTTCAAATATGTTCAGGTTTTTGTTTGGAAAAGCTAGAATGCTTGCGAGGACAATACTAAAACAAATAATACAGAGAAATAAAAGATCGAGTAATAGTTTTTTTTTAGAGACAAATAACGATGAAGGTGCAGAACTAGTCAAGCAAGGGAAACAAAAATAAGCAAATGAATAAATAAAGTAAAAATAGTTTTGCATAAATTGGAATGTTGGAGAATTAATTTCCTCGTTTTATATGGGCCTTCTAAATGTGGGCTTTCTGAAATTAGGACAACTTCATAATAAATGACTCATCCATTGGTCCAATGACTTTGAAACCCTAGCTCGTACAACCCAGACTATAAAACCCTAAGGATACCATTACAACCAGCAGACACACGGAGGACGAAAGGGCGAAAGCAAAGATGCAGATTTTCGTGAAAACCCTAACTGGGAAGACCATAACTCTTGAAGTAGAGAGCAGCGACACCATTGACAATGTCAAGGCCAAGATCCAGGACAAGGAAGGTATTCATTTTTATTTTCACCTATCGAAATTTTCCTATTACTCCCATTTGTTCACTGAGAATGTTTTCGTTTTACTCTATTTATCTTCTTGCATTTTGGATTCCACTAATCGGAAATGACTTTATGATTGAATAGGAATTCCACCGGACCAGCAGCGATTGATCTTCGCCGGAAAGCAGCTTGAAGATGGCCGAACTTTGGCGGATTACAATATCCAGAAAGGTCTGTTCTTGTCTTTATCTATTTCTTTTGCATTCTTAATAAGCCACATAATCAAATCGTAAATGAAATTGTAGATCTGTTATATGTTCGTTTGCTATGCAGAATCAACCCTCCATCTTGTGTTGAGGCTTAGGGGAGGTATTATCGAGCCTTCTCTTATGGCTTTGGCTCGCAAATACAATCAGGACAAGATGATTTGCCGCAAGTATGTCTTTCATTTTTTTTTGAATTTTATTTTGTTGAAACCTCTTTTTAGTCTTATTAAATTCTTTTAGCTGTTTAGCTGTATTGATTAACATACGAATTAGTAGCATTTTTTTTTTTTTGTAACATGATTCCGGGAACTTACTTAGCTTCTTTTGCTCTTAGTAACGCGCTAGAGGTCATACCAGTTCCCAACATTAATTTCCATTCTTTAACTTTGTCAGCTGGGATTATTTACTTTCAGTTGATTTTCATGGCTGGTACATCACCATATACCTAAGTTTGTCTGGATGCAATTGTTTCTCTTTCTTTTTGGACTATACTGAACCATTTTGAATTGTTTACCAGGACAATTAAAATCAGTTTCTTCAGATATTTTTCAATCATCTGCTTATCAAACCTTTTAGTTCATTTACTTGGGTTTCCTGGTGGGACTACATGTTGAACCCTCTTTTTCTTACTAGTGCAACGGAGGGCATCCTAGTCCAAAGATTGATTTCCATTCTCAACTTTATCAACTGTGCTCATTTAGTTACAGTTGATTTTCTTGTATGGTATATGAATGTTATTTTTTTATGTGTGTAATGCATGTTAAGATACACACCCCCTATGTCTATTACATGGTTGGTTTGATCATGACCTGACTAATAAATATGAATATGGAAGCTTTGGATAGGCAATAGTGTCTGAAGAGGCATGCATTCTCTCCATTTTATTTTTTACAGTGATTCTTATGGTAATGTATTTGTAAAATATTCGGAGAGTACTATTGTATTTCAGTTAAAATAGTAATTGTGTAATTTAACTGCGGCCTTCAGTTAATGAACTTAACCTTTTCACTTTGTATACAGGTGTTATGCTCGCCTGCATCCAAGGGCTGTGAACTGCCGGAAGAAGAAATGTGGGCATAGCAATCAGGTGATTTTCATTTTGAATTGAACATTCATTATGATTGTTATCTTTGCCATGTTGGATTTGCATTCTTGTACATAATTGCTTCAAAACCCCAGTTTCGAGTATCTGAACTACTTTGTGTTGTTGCAGTTGAGGCCTAAGAAGAAGATCAAGTAAACTGTTATGAAGCATGCATTAGCTTTGGAAGATTTGATTGTTAGATGTCTATCTTTGTTTTGGATTTGGATTTAGCTTTATTAAAGCCAGTATGCAGTTGGATTTCATTGTATGTTGAACTAAGCTGGGTATTTGTTTGTTTTTCAACTGGGTACAATACATTTTACATTTCGCAATAGATAAAAATCTGTTTGAAGTCTGTTTGGATGTGGAAAGTCTCTTCCAAGGTCCGAATTGAAAAAGTCCTTTCACAGTGTCGTTACTTAAGATTACGTTGATTTAATGTCTTATTGCCTTTGAACCTATTCTCAATTAGTATCAACTCTGGACTGGTCATCAAATAACACAATATGGATAAATACCAACTTTAATGATGCATTACTCGGTACTTATAGCAGCAGTTCTTTTTTATTAGTGACCTTTATTTTTTCAAGATATACGAGTCTGGTGTTTGAATTTTTTGGACTAGGGCTATTAATGCTTTAGCTATGAGAGTTGGTTTGGACTCAAGGTGTGGCTTTTCAGGAGATAGCAACTCAGTCAGAGGGCGGAAAAAATATCCTTAATTTTTTCAATTTTACGATACTGGCGAGCATGAAATCACTGTTTAGTAATTGTAATGGAATGGGGTGGAATGTAATTAAATTCATTTCTTTTGTAAATATTGCACCAAAAATATCTTTAATTACATTACATTATATTCAATTAGAGTTTAAATTCATGGCTCCCTGCGAGTGAGCTAAAATAGGATTATAAACGCTTTTATCTGCGTCTATACATGAAGCATGGCATGCCAGCTCGCAGCTTTAGTGAGCTACTAGTCACTACGAGAGGCTACCGATCTTACCGCGTTTACAGTATTTAGCCTCAACTTCGCTGGTGGTTGAAGGAGTGTTCAAGTAGCATCATTGACGTGGGGAGTCCATGATTAATCACTTGGGAAATCCCCAGGTTTTGGCTGCATTTTTTTTAATTCGTTCAATGATTTAGGACTGGGCAAATGGAGTTTATGTTGGTGAGGTCAATAACAGGTATATCCAAATAATGTGTTGGATGAGAGGATTTTAAATTAAAGAATATATATTTGTCGGGTGATTAATAAATAAATAAAAAAGTACTTATAAGGTTATACTTCTCCATTCCACTTTAACAGCAAAATTTGATATTTTTATAAAGTTAAGAAACTGATTGGAATATATTGATTTTCGATCAATATGATAGAATATCTAAATTGCCCTTCTTAAAATTAAAAATTTCTATTTAATTTATTGCAAACACCTAATAAATATGGATAAAATTAAAAAAAAAATATTAATATACCATTAAAATCTTAAATGAACATTTAAAATAGAATAAGGTGAAATATTTATTTGTTACCATTAAAGTGGAACAAAGAATAATAATTTTTTGTTGCTATGCACTAAAGTCAGATTATTTTTAAATGCAGATAGAATTGAAGCGCTTTAGGCTCGTTGCTACCCTTATTTGTTAAAAAAAAACCTTTATTATTATTAATTGTAGTAATTAATTAGCAAATAGTTGAATCAGTGAAAATCAACTATTTGATGAAATTGACCTGAAAATAAAATCAAGGTCTGATACAATGAAAAAAGAAGAAGAAATTTGGTAATTGATTTTGTGTTTTGACTTTATCCACAAAGACTTGCTATCCAAGCCCTTGTTATAAAAATTTTCGAAAGATAAATTTTTCGGTGAAATCCCGATAGATAGCCGGTTTCTCGGGCGACAACAGCTCCGGTAAAGGCCCAAAGTAACCATTTCCTTTCCAATTGCTTGGATTGAAAAATTCTACAACTGAAGTTCTTGGTTCCTTGTACGAATTGGCCAACACTCGATGCTGCACACTCTTGTACTCGCCGTTCGACGCTATCTGCAACCGAATTAATTAATTATTAATTAACTATTAAAAATTCTAATACTAAATGATTATTACACTATCTTATCCAATTACTAATCCATACTTATTAATTATTTAAATAATATTTTATAATAATAAAATAAATATCGCGAGTCACATATTTTAACTGTTTAGACTAAAAATAACAACATTTGATCTTTTCATAAGAATTAAAAAAATTATTAAAATATATTAATTTTTTAAAAATATACGGTAGAATGTCTAAATTATTTTTCTTAAAATTCAAAGTTCTACATTTAAGTTTACTATAAACCACATAATAAATATGGATAAACTTGAAAAAAAAAATTAAAGTACTCTAAAAATTTTGCACTTAAAGTGAAACAATATAAAATGCATATTTGTAGCTATTAAAATTGGAAAAAAGTATATCTTAATAAATCAATTAGATTTGAACTTTAGAGTAGAATTTACATTTAATCTATTAAAAAAGAAAAATTATAAAAATTAATGGTGTGTTTAGGAATTATTTAATATGCCAAAAAGGAAAAACTATCAAAATAAAAAAATTATATAAATAAAGATAAAAAAGAGAAAAAAAAAAGTGAAGAAGCAGTGAGTAAGTGTTGAACCAAGTTACCCTCAATCATTTCACATTGCACTTCCATCGCCATACCACTAAATATTTTAATAAAATTCCAAGGGGTGAGCCATGGCTCCCTTGCCCTCCTCCGTCAGCGCATTCAAACCGAAATGGAAAAGCATTGCAAAATAATAATAATAATAATAATAATAATAGTAATCTTATCTAAGCATATCCAAGAAATTCATATAACACTAGTACATGTATATTCATGTTCATTACCTGAAGAAAGTCCCCAACATTAATAATCAACGCACCATGCACAGGCTTCACGTCCACCCATCCATCACCGTACTTCACTCGTAACCCACCAATCTCATCTTGCAACAACACCGTCACCACCCCGGGATCGGTATGCGCAGTTATTCCTACCGTCAAATCCGGTTGCGGACAGTAGGATAGCAATGCCCTACTAAAGCCCTGCTTTCACTAAAACTCAACTCCTTAAACTTCCCTTTCTCTAGCCTAATCCTTCACTTAACAACTGCATAACAGCTTCACCTATTTCTGTTGCACACACATCCCATTCTATCACCTCTTTTCTACATATTAGTTTTTTAGAACGTGCGTGGCACGTAAATACCCGTTATTTGTACTCGTTATATAATTTTTCTTTTTTTGTTTATTTCAAAAGTTTATTATATGTATCAACTATATTGAAATTGACATTATATCTGTAAAATAAATTAAAAGACATTACAAAACTATTCATACACATTATATATCTAATTAAAAATATTACAACAATCAATCACTAATATTATATAAAATATTTGAAATAAATATCATTCTTACTTGTTAACAATTTGAATATTTTCAATATCACCACAAGTATAACATTGTAACGATAGCTAAAAAAGATATTTAATCATATGCTATAAAAATAATAATACGAAAAATATAATAATAAGGATTACTAAATTCAATTTCATAATAAATTCTAATTTCTCCAACTTCTGTTAGAAGCAATGTTGAGATTATTTGATTGAAGGATTATGTATTATATGACTGGATTAGGTATTGTGTGATTCTTGTGCATGACCGCTAGCATAATTGTTTTATTTATGATTTATTATATCATAATGCAGAGCATTAAGAAGTCCGAGTGTCTCTTAGAGCTCGAGTCAGCCGATAGGAGGACTCAGGTCCATTTTGGTCTCATAAGGCGGAAAAAAAAATATTTTATGTATACTTTCTAATTTATAACTTTAAAAAGAAATAAAGAGATATAAGGATACTAAATTATAATAAATATAAATAATAACTATTTTATTAATTTATAGATAGAGAGAGCTAATACTTACTACAAGAAGAAAACATGATCGCAAATCTAATAATTTCAATTCAAAATAGCAAAAGCAACAAATTATTGATAACGAAAAATAATTAAAACTAAACATCTATATATAGTGGTATAATAGAATAAATTCCTAATTAGAATCATATTAAATAAATTCCTAATTAGAATATGATTAGATTAAAATTATAATAATAATAATTAGAATAGAAAAATAAACACAATGTGATCCCAACTTAACTATTAAAATTAAATTATCCTTAATAATATTTTTTATCAATTAGAATACGTAGGGGCATTTTGGGAACCAAATGTCACTGCAAAAAAAGAGAGTAAAAGGGATAGGAATCGGGGACAATCAATATTATTTGTCCCCAAAAGTACTAATCCATCAAGATTAGGAGACAATTTAAAAAATTGTCCCATTTTATTATATTAAATTACAAAGGGGACAATCGATCTTAATTACGATAGCTTATTAATATTTCAATTAGAAATTTGGACAATAGTTGTGTCAATAATAAAGGACAATTTACGTTTCCAATACTAAGGACAAATACTATCCTTAATGTTGGGAACGAATGATGTCTCATATGGAAGATGAGACGACTGGCGTCTCCATTACTAATGATAACTATTGTCATAAATTTTGAGGACAACTGGTGTTTTATATATGAGATATATCTAATGTCTTGTATACTATGCACAATTATCGTCATTAGTTTTGGAGATGATTGACGTCCTATATGTATGAGATACAATTTACGTCTCGTATACTAAGGATAATTGTTGTCATCAATTTTAGGGACGATTGACGTCTCATATAGAGGGGATAACTTTTGTCTCATATACTAATAATAAGTATGCCATATA
>CANUEX010082771.1:0-10493 GCA_948099535.1 Jatropha multifida | reverse complement strand
GATTTGGTCTAACCCAACGATTTAGCCTATTTTCATTTGATTTAAGGGTTTTTCGACTGAGTTAGACTATTTAAATTCGGTTTTTGATTCGGTTCGCGGCATAAAATATTATTTTTCGCCAATTCTCATTGGTGAAAATTTATAATTAAATTTTAAATAAAAATTCTTTTAAAAATAAATTAATGGGTTATTTCATTAAATCTTTGGCGAATTGTTCTATTGGACGAAGAAAATTGAGCCGCTTAGGCCGCTGGCGAAACTGTGTATTGCTTAAGTCCGTTTTATTGATCTCCATTTAGTTTATGCTATCTGAGCTTTTATCATATGATATAGAGAATAAATGTTCAAGGCAACAAGTTAATTAATAAAATTGCTTTGTCTTAATTGAAAAGGAGAAAATAAATATCATTGTCTTATAAATTAAGTTTAATTTTTTATCGGCAAGTAGTGCTGCCATCTGCTCGCAGTGAAGGGACATGACCCATTCGGAGAAGTGCCTTTGTTTCCAGGCCGCAAGAGAAGTTCTTGTAGAGTTTTAGGTAGTGGGACGTTTGGCAACACCGACTCCCAATAGAGCATAGGAGATAGAGATGCATGGCTTCCCACTAGCTGCAGCTGCCATTATTATTAATTTAATAAATTATTAAAATTTTTAAGTGTAATAATCAATTATTCCTTTTAATTATTTTGAAAATATACATGAAATAAAACTTATAATATCCATTAATTATATCTTCGTTTCTTGAATATTTAATGATTAACTTAGTATTTAATCAAATACTAACACATAAAAATGATTGCAAGACATAATAGCTTCGTTTTTTACAATATATAAACTTACAGTGCATAGCAAGGCAAGGATAGGCGGCGATGACGATTGAACGCCATATTGAAGCTCAAAAGGATTGTTTTGAGTGCGAGAAATGCATGCATACATAATTATAGGATGTTACCTAATATATAGGGCGACTCAGATGTTTTTTGTTTCTTTTTTTTTTTACACTTTTTAGAGAATAAATTAAAGCAAGTTAATTAATGAGATAAGGTACAAAACTTGATACTTTAATAAAGTTAAAGATAGATAGATCTTACAGTTATATTATCTCCAGGATATAAACTTCCCATGCAAAGTCAATGAACCAATTTTACTAATCAAATTGTCTAATAATTTTGTTTCCACCATTGACGGGCAACCAAGAAAGCTTGCTAGACCAGAACCAGGCCAAGCAAGCAGAAGCCAACACCATATCATTAATAATGATATCGAAACAAGGGAATCTAAGCAGAAAAAAGCTAATGGAGGTGGTGGGCTTGGTAGTATCTATGTATAACTTGCTGACAACTTCTTTTGTGAGAAAAAGATCAAACTTTTTTTTTTAAACAGCGGTAGATAATTGAATACATGAAACTAATAGCGAAAAATATATATACATGCCATAGAGTATGGAACGAGTTATATGCAAAGAAAAAATAATAAATTTATCTTTATATTTTTTTTTGGAGAAGACTTATTTCTTTATTTTGAATCGGTGGAGAATAATATTTGTTCTTCCCACAATCGAAGCCAATTGATGGATTCAAAAATTCGATCCAAAACTGTACTTATTTCTGTTATAGAAACTATGTTCCACGCTCACCGCATCATTTATTAACCATCAAAATTGAGTTTTGAGAGTATTTGAGAATCTCCCATTTTGGAGTAAATTTAGGGTATATATATTAGAGTTAAATAAATACTACTAAGATAAAAATTATAAGAATCCCGTATTATCTAGTTGCTAGAGTTCTCTTAGGAGTTTAGTATTATTATTTAATATATTTTATTATTACATATTGCTAATAAAATTTATAAAAATCAAGTATGAGTAGTAAGATACATTAGCGTCTTTATTGCATTAAGGTATGGTACTTCAGGACCAATAGTTTTTTATAATTTTTCTCAAAATGAAAAATGATCATCTTCTCATCAAGTGACCCCATAATTATCCACATAAAATCGTTTGAATATGTGGATTCATAGATAAAATTTTATTCATGAAATGCTCAATTTTCAGACTAAAACAAAAACATTATATATTCAATATTTTTCATCTCAAACTCCTCCCTTAAAGAATTTATGATCTTTAGAAGCTTTTAAGGAGTTCCAACGATGTTCATAAACAAAAAAAATAATAAATTCATATTCAAATATCTTTATAAAAATTCATGAACATATAACAATATTATTAAAATATTCTTTCATAGATGACCAAAGATCACTTTACTCATAAAGTAAATACCAAAAGTATCTTTTAATAATAAAATATTATAAAAAGAATACAATCATAAAATAATATAATAGTTTTTTAGCCATAAACATCATTAAAACAATTATACCATATGTATTGAGATTTTTTTAATCCATATAGAAATCTTAAATATATTTATCGGGGTCTTGATTTGTTTACTTCAATTATTTTTTTCAGTATTCATGGATATTATTATTCAATAATCTATATAGAGCTCTATAATATTAGTTGAATAAATTTTTCGAGAATTTAATTTTATGCTTCAAGCAACTAGAATACTTCAGGGATTTTCATATAGATATCTTCATCAAATTAGCCATATAAATAGATAGTCATTAATTCATTAAATGCATTTAGAATTTTAATAAGTTGCCAGACTAATCAAATATCAAATTATAATTATATTCACCACATGAGGGTATTTATCCTCATAATCAATGCAAGTTTTTTTGCGAAAAAAAACATGTGCAACAAGTTTGCTTTATATCTCATGACCCCATTTCAATTTCGCACAAATACATATTTGTATTCTACTGGCTTGATATCTCTTGATGCCCATGCAATTTTAAAATTTACTTTCAAGTAAGCTTAAGTGCCATATGGGTCATTTTATTTTGGCTAATCAATTTTATGATTCTCCAATAGACTAAACTCAAGATCTACATCATTTTTCACATTTTCAAGTGCTATATTATATAAATATTATCGACATTTCTTTTATATTGGTTCCATCTTGTCCTAACATGACATAATTTATAAAGATCTTATAATTTTCACTCATTTCAGGTACTTGAGTTTTTTCGAAAAACTTGTTAATCATATCTAGAATCTCTTCTAGATTTACTTTCTAGAACTTGACCATCTTAACTATTTGCCTCTTTTCTTTCATTTTTGGAATCAATCTATCATGCTTCAGGCATGTCATAGATTCATTAACATAGGCAATTTGTCCTTCAGGGACTTCAATTATAATATGAGCAATTTGCAGCTAGTATATAAGATTTAATTATTTCTTTTTGGATCAGTAAATATATCTGGCAACTAATTTGCAATATTTTGCAAATCAATTATCTTTTAAACTTTTAATAAAGATAAACTTTTAAAACTGGCTTGTATGAGTATCAAGATATAATAACGATAATTCAGGGTTATTTTCACTGGACGGACCTGAACTATAAGGGTAATCACTTAATGGGGTACCATATTTAATTTGTATCTGTAAAATGCCTAAACTCCCCAATTCTTAACAGTAAAATGCCTGTCACCAAAATTGTGAAATTTCAATGATCGGATTGCCACGTATTTCAAGCGTGGCATTTTTTAATCCTCTTATTTTTCATGTAAGCATTTTTCTCTCTCCTCCATCTCAGCAATCAGACCCTACCTACCCTCTCTCTCTCTCTCTCTTCACTTTGTTGATTAACCGTCTTTTCTGTATTTTTTATGTCTTTTCTCTCATTCATCGACAGTTTGAAGTCCCCCCTAACCAAAACCCATTGCTAGGACTTTTTATCATTCTTGCTTTTGGACTTTTGTGTGGGTGAAAAGGGCAAAAAGCAATGGGTTGGACATGTGGTCCTACTGTGCATGTTGAAATTTTTATTATTGTTGATTTGGATTTGTCTGTTTGGTATCCATGTTAAATACGATGGTTGTGCCTTTATTAGGGTCTGTAGGTTACTGACATTATTAAAATTACTCGCTGCATGTTTCATTTGCATAGCTATTGATGTTTAATTCAAAATTGTTGCATGTTTTTGTTTTGGGTAGGAGGAGAAGGGCTTGATTATGATTTAATTATTCACTATGGGGGCAGTATGGTTATTTTGATGGGTCTGAATTAACCTAATTAGTTGCAATATAGATAGAATGTCTATTATGAGGATAGATAAAGCCTTATAGAGGATGGGTGTAGAGAGGGTTTGTAGACATTGGTGGTTAGAATCGGGTTAAGCATTTAGTGAGGGTCTTAAGCCATTTGAAAAAGATAGTGATGTCTTTGAAATGTCCTTGTATGGTAGTGACCATGGGATCATTCATGTATATATAGAACACCTAGGAGTTGTTGAGATTGAGGAGGCGCTAAATGTCAATGCTCCTACAAATTCTGTAGTTATAGAGGAAATTGGGGATGAAAATACTGATGTAACTCCAAAACCATCCAAACCATCCAAACCAAGTACTTCAAAGCAAACTTCTTCACATAAGCATATATTGTTGTGTTTGCCACCCACTAAGCAACCTTTAGGTGATAATTCTAAATCTTTAAATGACACACAACAAACCATAGGTGATACACAACCCCTAGGTGATACTCATCATACCTTAGGTGACTTGAACCATTGAGAACTTAATGAGGACTTTGAATTTGTGGTAGGGGAAAGTAATGTCACAAACTTACATGAAAATGTGGGAGGGGGTGAGCAAAATGAAGTGGGAGTGAATGCACAAAATGAGATAGCAGTGAGTGGTGGTGGGGAAGATGTGGGAGGAGGTGAGGAAAGTGAGGCAGGAGATGGTGAGGGTGTAGCAGAAGTTAAAGGGACTGAGCAATGTGAGGCAGGAGAAGGGGATGGTGGAGAAGAAGAGCTAAGGGATGATGACTATAATGTTGAGGATGGGGAAAATGATTTTACTACTATTGTGAATGATAGAGGGAATGAAGTAAAGGGTAAAGGGAGATGATGAATCATAGGGACAGCTAGCATAAAGGTTGGGGCTGTAGGAGGCACAATAAACAAAGAAGTAGGAGATGATGAATCTGATTATGCTCCATCAGATGAATTGAGAACTGATTCTGACAGTGATGATGAAGGGAGGCGTAGTTATCCAACATTTCATGATAGAGACATCTTAAAGCCAACCTTTCAGATAGGAATGTTGTTTAAGAATAGGGAATAATTCAAAGAGGCTTGTAGGAATTTTGGGATTGTCAATAGGTTTCAAGTGTCCTTTAGTATAAACAAAAAAGAAAAAGTCCAAGCTAAGTGTCATAACACTGTGGTCTGAAAATCTTAGCAAGTAAATTCAACAAAAAATCAACCACTGACCCCACATTCCAAATAAAAACTTGCAATTTCAACCACACGTGTGCAAAATCTTTAGTAACTTTCATTGCATTGCCACATGGCGTTCAAATATGTACTTAGAGGACTTTAGGGTAAACCCTAGTTGGGAATTGAATCATTTCATTAGTAAGGTTCAAAAGGAGCATGGATATACTATAGGGAGAGTGAAGGCATGGAGAGCTAGGGCAAAGAAACTTAGTGTGATTCATGGTGATGAATCACAGCAATACACATTGTTGCATGACTATAGGGCAAAAATTCTTAGAACAAATTCTGGTTCCACAGTGATTTTCAAGAGTGATGGGGGGGTTTTTGAGGAAATGCATGTATGCCTCTACCCTTTAAAGAAGTGTTTCAAAGAGCATCTTAGGCAACTTGTTTGTGTTGATGGTTGTTGGCTAAAGGGGACATATGGGGGCTAGCTTCTTTCAGTAGTAGATATAGATCCAAATGACTGTATTTTCCCTATTACGTATGCAATTGTGAAGAATGAGAACACGGAGACTTGGGGGTGGTTCATGGAGTTACTGAAGGAAGACTTGGACCTCAATAATGACTATCACTTTTCCACAATGAGTGATAAGCAAAAGGTTAGAAGCTATTAACTTTTGGGTTATTTTCACTGTAGGGGCCTGACTTAATGGGTTACAAATTGAAGTCAGTACCCCATTAAGTAATTACCCCTATTGTTCAGGCCTCTCCAGCGAAAATTACCCATCGAATTTTAATTTCAGTTAACTTATTTTCTACCCTTTTTGAACTGTGACTGACTTCAATTTATTTTTTTTGCACTCTTTTATTTTCTGTGATTTTTTTTAACGGGTATCTCCAAATCATAGGGCTTAATGAATGTCATTAATAGATTGTGGACAAGTGTGAAACATAGATTGTGTGTTAGGCATTTATATACTAATTATAGGACAAACTTTAAAGGGAAAGAACTTAAGGACATGTTATGGGATACAACTAGGGCAAGTCATAATGCTATGTTAAGGAAGTGTTTGGATGAAATAGAAAAAAAATGTTCAGAAGCTAGGGAATGGTTGAGAGCAAGGCCATGTGAAAACTGGTTTAGAGCATGCTTTAGGACAAACATAGAGTGTGACATGCTTACCAATAATTTATGTGAGTCCTTTAATAAGTACATATTAGATGCAAGGGATGAAGCCATAATTACTATGCTTGAGATGATAAGAACAAAGCTAATAAAGAGGCTGTATAGGAAGAGGGAACAAATGAAAAATGTGCAAGGTCCTTTGTGCCCTAAGATAAAAAAAATTGAATGAGAATAGAGAATTTGCACATTATTTTATACGTAGTTTCACAGGGGGACCTAGGGTTTAGGTTGCAAGCCCTCAGGGTCAATAAATAGTGGACTTAGGTCAAAAGACTTGCTCTTGTAGAAGGTGGGACCTCACAGGCATTCCATGTGGACATGCCATTGCTTGCATAGTGGGAAACAATGAAGAACCTGAGCTATATGTTAATGACTGTTACTAGGTGGACACTTATATGAAGGTTTACAGTCATTTCATAAACCCATTAAATAGTCCAGAAATGTGGCCTAAATTAGGGAACATAACAAATATTAGTCTCTCAAGTCCTGTGAAGAAGAAAAGGGGTAGAAAGCCACAAGCAAGGAGAAAGCAAGCAGAGGAATTGGAGCTGGTTGCCAGTAAGGGAAAACTAAGTAAGAAGGGCTTAGTGAATATGAAATGTAGCATTTGTGGTGCTGTGGGGCACAATAAGAGGTTCCATGGAGGTACAAAGCAAGTTGAAAGTGCATCTCAACAACCCCCTCAAGCAAAGGTAACAACAGTTAATGATATGCATTAAAATTTTTATTTCTTCAATTTGAACAATGTATTGTGTCTTATATTGTATTTTCATTTGCTTCTTTCTTCTGTTTATCACAGCATAAGAGAGGAAACACCATCAGTAGTGTTACTTCTAGGCATAGAAAGCGAAACACAAGCATAGAAAGCATAGAAGAGGCAGCTTCTCAGAACAGCCAGCAGCCAACACAAGCTACCAACATACCAGTGGAGGTAACTGTCATTAGGATGATGAATGTAGGTTATACTTGTGTTTCATTATTTGTTCATTAGTGTGGTTACATTTATTGCATTATATTGATCATTTATAATCTTTTTTTTATAAAGGGAAGTGGCACTGTTGTACAGCATGGTGTCATTGGTGAGAGCCAACCAACTCAGACTTCTTCAGTCACAGTTGGTCAACCTAATGCGTCCCAAACTATTGGGGCAAATCCAACTCAGGTTCAGAACAAAAGGCCTAAAAGGAAGACTGTTAAGACAAGACCAAGATGGAAATAGAGAGCTTCTTGGTTTATATGAATCTCTTTTTATGTTTTGAAGTTCTTTATGTACAGTTTTTGGGATATTTGTGTGAAGTTTTTTGGGAGATTTTTGTGAAGTATTTGGCAGGCTTATTGTGGAGTATTTGGTAGATTTGTTTTGGAGTATTTAGTAGGTTTTTTGACAAGTTAGTAAGGGATTTTTTGTGAATTTTTTGGGATACTTTTGACTTGTTTTTCTTAATAGGTTGAAGCTTAAGAATATAGTACATTCTTTCTTTTTGTGCTTCAATAGTGAATCTGCTAGCAACTAGGTGTAGCTTTAATGTTGAATCATGTAATAGGCATATTTTGACTCAGGTGTAATTCATACATGTAAAACAGTAAACACTTTTTGTAATCTTAGATTTACTTTTAATGAATTTCAGTTCATAAACATCATTGTTCATTATCTTTATGAGTTGTAATACCATCTTAATACTATATTGTTGAATTTCAGTTCATTAGCATTGTACATCAGTGTTGGTCATTCTTTCATCAAGTATATTCTCAGTATGGATGTATCTCTTCATTATGTATGTTACAGTTATATTCTCAGTATTTGTATATGGCCAAATGGAACAATGTTACGAAGTATATTCTCAGTATCTTTATATGGCAAAATGGTTCCAACTTTACAAAGTATATTCTCCAGTACAATAATCAAATATGCTTTCATTACTAATGTAAATAAAGATAAGAACTTGACAATTCATGGTCCAAAATCAATAATATTCAAAGCATGGTTTAAGCTTACAATATACAGTACAAAAACTTAATTGCAACTACAAGTTCCAGCTTCAGTTCCACATTTGCTGCATAAAGCCAAAACCATGAACACACAGATAACAAGCCCAACACAGACCCATGTTGACTTTCTATCTCGTATTTTCTTCTCTTTTTCAATCTTCTCAATCTTCCTCAACAAACCACAAATAATTCTTCTTGATCTTTTATTAGGAATAGGGTCTACCCACTCATGGTAATAACATTAACTTGTTGTCTAAAACATAGCAAATCAAAATAAGAGTATTAGAGGAAAAAAAATTAACTATATCAAAACGAAGCCTAAATCTGAAACATGATCGTCACCCCATAATTGCAGCAGCCACATGTCACGACCCAAAACCGTGGGCCGGACCGGCACTAGGACCTAGGTAAGCTTAAGGCCCTCGAGGCCTGTAGTAAGCCTAAACCATAAAAATCCATTCCTATTAGCATTTGACTATCGGAATAGTAAGCCCATATTATGACATTATTCATACCATAATCAGAGTTAACAATTCTGACCCAGCATTAGTATTAAGTACTATTCGCAGCTCAGACCCATGTCCATATAATAAAAATATATTCTCATACAAATATGTATTTGTCATAATATGATCAAACTATCCCTATCATACAGTCTCCAAATAGTCATAAAACACTCCACGATTTATGTATAATCACATGATAATTATTTTACAAGCCAGTATTTATTTAAACATCCTAACTGCGGAGTTAAATAAAATGTGCGGAGTATTCCAAATATTAACAGAGAGTTTTATACTAACATGATCAATCCTCTGCGAAGAAGGAAGCAGAGTCTTATAAACCAACAGTACTCTTATTTCCTGAAAAATATTTATGGAAGGGGGCTGAGTTTCACTAAACTCAGTGAATAATAATAAATAATGCAAACCCACACAATCAAGCAGTATGCTTTCACAATATAATAAGTGTCATACTTCACAAGCACGTGTCATACAACAGCATCTTCAAACAAGTCACATTCAATTATTCACAGCATGTGGAAATTAGTCAGTGATGTCACAAATCCACCTATTGGCCCCAGGCCAATTCCATAATAATAATATATATATATTAGGGAGCCGATCCCCCATACTTGGCCCACTGACCCATAGTGACACACGTCGTCCCAATTTCCACCCAGATACAAAAGCACATTATTTCACATCACAATTATTCACAAATATATTCAATACAATAAATGCAATATATGAATGTAATCAAGGGCGAAAATTATATAAATTTAGAGAATTGAAATATTATATATCAATTACTGAGACTATGGAACTGAGATATTATATTTGCAAAATGAAGAATATTAATATAGCAATAAGAAATTATCATAATTATTTAAATAATATGAAGAATATATAATGTGCATATGAAATGCATGTATGCAGGATAGTGTGCACCATTTATTATTACTCACAGTGACCGCATAATAATACTCAGGTCTGTCCTAGGTTCTGATTCGGAGGAGCAGTAGAGGAACTTGGTCGATCTAAAAAACACATATATTAAGGAAATATAATTAGTTACTGACTCCCTTAATTTAGAATATTATTCTAATAAACCTTATTTTATTTTTCTGACTAAACTTCTAATAATTCACTAACTTTACTATTTACCAGTAATTAATTGATTTACTTATTTTGCATCTAGTCTAGATATTAATTCTATTTACTTCATCACAAAATATATTTATTCAACTCACCACATGTATTTAATTAATTCTACCAAATATTCATCATTATATTAATTACCATCAAAATACTTACTATAATTTATTTTCCATTTAGTCATACTTCAATAATCATTAATCAATCTAACTCCAAAATTATCATACCTAAATCGATTTCAGTAATTCTATCTAATTAAAATCTCTAAATAAAATTCGTTAACAATTTCACCAAAATTCTATTTAACGCTCGAAATAATTGTATCAACCTAATTTAATCCATAATTGATTAATTTCTCAAAATACCATTAATA
>CANUEX010082741.1:0-17708 GCA_948099535.1 Jatropha multifida | reverse complement strand
GTATAAACTAAGACCACTCATCAAACACTATTCCTCTTTCTTCTTCCTCTCTTCTCCACACCAACTTTTCTCTCTACTTCCTCCATTTTCTTCATTTTCTCTACCTCTAAACTACCTCAAATTTCATGAATTAAACCAAAGATTAGTGAATAAACTTTAAGAAATAAATAGAAGAGGTAGAAATTGGTGATTAGAAGTAAAGGAATTTGGCGCTTCCACCCAAGTAAGTAAGTTGTGGATCTTGAGTTTTGCGAATTAATAAGTAGAATTTATGCTTAGGACATGTAATTGATGCATTAAATCATGCTCCATCTATTTGTTTTATTAATTCTTGATTTTAATGGGTATTTTTCCTACTTTGAAGAAGTTGGAGAACCCTCTTCAAAAGGGAAGGAGAAAGCCAAGAATTGAGGCTCTCCAAGCTTCTTTAAGCTTGTTTTGAAGGTTAGTGCATTAGTATTCTCTTTCCCCTTCCATTTCTTGAAGTTTTCAATTTTTGGATTTAATTGTGATTTTTGGGGATTTTGTATGTTTTGGTTAAAATGTTGGATTGTGGTTGTTTAAATGAGTTCTTGAATGATTTCTAAGAATGAAAGAATGCTTGAATGGGAAGAGAAACACTTCTCTCCGCTTCACCTAAGGTTGGTCGAACCTCCCTAAGAGGAAGGCTCTTTTGTTTTGATAGAGTTGCCTTTTCGGGAATACGATGTGATATTGGGCATGAATTCGCTATCACGGCATGGGGTTATTGTTGATTGTAGACGTAAGAGGATTATACTTTAGACTCCGATTGGAGAGGAGATTATAGTTGTGGGGGAGAGGATGGATTACCTCTCTAATGTTATTTCAGCCAGTACTGCTAGGAGGATGATACAGTATGGATGCGAGGCATTTTTAGCCTGTGTACTTGAGCAGATCTCCCAACGTCCATGAGATTCCAACAGTATGTGACTTCCCGGATGTGTTTCCTGAGGCTTTGCTTGGTTTACATCCTGCGAGAGAGGTTGAGTTTAGTATTGAGGTTATGTCGGGTACTACACTGATATCCATTACTCCGTATTAGATGGCTCCTACTAAGTTGAGAGAGTTGAAGATTCAGATTCAGGAGTTGCTCGATAAGGGTTTTATTTGACCTAGTGTTTCTCCTTAGGATGCTCCAGTATTATTTGTGAAGAAGAAGGATGGCACTTTGAGATTGTGCATTGACTACAGGCAGGTTAATAAAATGACAGTGAAGAATCATTATCCATTGCCCCGGATAGATGATTTATTTGATCAGTTGAGAGGGTCCACAGTGTTCTCGAAGATTGATTTGAGATCAGGGTATCATCAGTTGGGTGCAAGAGAATCAGATGTGCCTAAGACTGCTTCAAGACTCGATATGGCTACTATGAATTTTTAGTGATGCCATTTGGGTTGACTAATGCTCCAGCAGTGTTTATGCATCTGATGAACTGGATCTTCCATCCTTATTTGGATCAATTCGTGGTGGTTTTCATTGATGACATTTTGGTGTACTCTCCAACTAGAGAGGATCATGATCACCACCTACGGACAGTTCTGCAGACTTTGAGAGATCAACAATTGTATGCTAAGCTAAGTAACTGTGAGTTTTGGTTGATTGAGATCGCTTTTTTAGTACATATTGTCTCTGTAGAGGGTATTTGGGTAGATCCGAAGAAGATTGAGACAGTGCTTGAGTGGAAGCCACCTAAGAATTTCACAGAGATCTGCAGTTTCTTAGGTTTGGCTGAATATTACAAGAGGTTTGTCAAGGGGTTTTAACTTATTGTAGCCCCTTTGACTAGACTTCTTCGTAAAGATGTCTGATTTGAGTGGACTGATAGATGTCGGAGTAGCTTTGAGAGGCTCAAGGCGATGCTTACTAAGGCTCCAATTTTGACACAGCCAGCTCCAGGCAGACCATATGATGTTTATAGTGATGCTTCGCATAATGGTTTGGGTTGTGTGCTTATGTAGGAGGGCAAAGTAGTTGCTTATGCTTCTTGATAGCTTAAGCCACATGAGAAGAACTACCCTACCCATGATTTGGAGTTAGCAGCTATCGTGTTTGCTTTGAAGATTTGGAGGCATTACTTGTATGGTGGGAGATGTCATTTGTATATGGATCATAAGAGCCTCAAGTATCAACTTATGCAGAGAGAGCTTAACTTGAGGTAGCATTGATGGTTAGAGCCACTTAAGGACTATGATTTCACCATAGATTACCATCTGGGTAAAGCTAATGTAGTGGCAGATGCACTCAGCAGGAAATCTTTAGTTACCCTTCGTGCCATGAATGTTCATTTATCAGTGGCTAGAGATGGTGCTCTTGTAGTAGAGCTTAGGGTAAGACCTAGACTATTTCAGCAGATTAGAGATGCACAGCAGGGTGATGAGACTATTGCCTTGTGGAAAGGCTTGGTTAGAGAGGGTAAGAAGAAGAGATTTGAGATTAGGGATGACTGTTTATACTTTGGGGATTGGATCTGTGTGCCTAAGATCTCATATTTGAGGAGGAGTATCTTGGAGGAAGCCCATAGTAGTCTATATTCTATGCATCCAGGCAGTCATAAGATGTATCAGGACTTGCGAGTGCAGTTGTAATGCCCTGACTCCAACCAACAGAGGAATTGTCCGCTTTGGATCAAGTCGGTTCCATCCCATACTAGAATGGCAAGACCCACATGGTTTTGTCCCATAGGTGAAATGAAAACTTCCCAGGAGGTCACCCTTCACTTAGGTTGGCAGAACCTCCCTAAGAGGAAGGCTCTTTTGTTTTGTTTCTTGCTTTTGATTTCCTTGATGTTAATGAGTCTTTGTATGATTTTTCTTCAAGTAAGAGTGGTTATTTTTAAAATAAAACATTTTCCCTTTCATTTATAAGAGTGGCCAAACCTATAGTTTGTGAAGGACACTAAGATTTCTTTGATTTCTATGTTTGATTTTAACTTAAATGAGTTTGTTAATAAGTAATTTAATGATGGTTAAAACCTCTTTCTTGAATACAAGGTTTGAGAATTTTTCAAGACTAAAAGAAAGCTTGAAATGTGTAAAAATAAGTTTGTAAGACTAAATGTGTTGAGTAAAGGTTTTTAATGTTTTAATTATGTATTTCTAACTTGAAATATGGTGCTTGGTGGAAGGGAAACTCTTTCCCTTTTGATGACCTAAAGAGGCCGAACCACCCTAAAGTAGTAAGGCATGTTTTTGCTTCTTTAAATGTTGATTTTTAAGTATTTTAAACTATACAGATGTATATTTAATAAGTATAATTTTGATGAGTATAAGTATGAAAAATGAGAATTTTACAAGTTGTAAGTTGAGTAATTTTGAAATAATAAGCACTAAGTTATGAAATGTTTTACAAAGGATTTGTGTGTAAGTAATAAGGTTATTTGTAAAAGAATGATTTTGATTTGGGCTCTACTATGCATGGTTGAAATATGGTAAGATAAGATTTACTCTATAAGATGAGCATGCTCGGCTTTAATGCCTCTCTGTTATGATATGAGCTATGATCATATGCAAGGGTTACCAGTCCTCTCTAGATAAGCAGACGCACTTATTATACTTTGATGGCGCTTTCACAGGTCATATCTCTGCTTTGGTGGTGCTTCCATAGGCCACATCTCTGTCTCTAGTGGTACTTTCACAGGCCACATCTCTGTATCTGATATCTCTGAAATTGATTCTGATTATATTTCTCTCGGTATACATATGAGCCATTAACTAAGACTAAATCATGTTTTATTACAAGAGAAAAATGGAAATATATTGGTATTTATAGAAATTTCCTTATATTTGTCAAACTATGATTTTGTGCTTAAGAATGAATTACTTATGATTTCTAGAATATATTTATTGATTTGAACACTTTTGATATTTTGTATTTCATTTAAGTAATTTTAAGTTATGTAATGAATTTGTTGCTTAGGCAATCTCTTTTATTTATTTATTAAGTTGTTTAGCACCACCGAGTCTTCCACTCAACGCTTTAATTTTTATCACGCGCAGGTTGCGAGCGGTGGATGCTACTTGAAGACCGGAGGCATAGCATCAAAGAAGAAATTCTATTTTGGGTTATCACATATAATGAGATGTAATTTTGGCATGTATAGAGTTATTGTTAAGTATTAAGGTTGTAAATATTGTATATGTAAATTTATAAGAATTGCGATTAATTAAGTAATAACTTCATATTATAATTGTGGTGTACTATTGTTAATAAATATTTCACAGAATGAATGATAAGATTATATGTTAGAACCTATGTGAATGAATGAGTATTTAGAAGTGCTGTGAGACTGATTGCGTTGATTTGGAGTATTGGGGATTTGGAGGAATAAATATTGGAAGTGTATTTGTTTTCTTTGTGTGGCAAGTTAATTTTTAGTGGAAACTCTTGCAAATTTTTCGTAGGAATTTCCTTAAACTTTCTTTTAAAAAAAATATTACTTGCCTCCTTATGAAAACTTAGCCACTTCTAATGTATGACCTAGAATTAATAAGTAGGATAAGACGGTGCTCCGGAACGAATGTGGCATTCGTCGTCTGGTCCTCCAGGATTAGGCGACAGGTATTACAAGTCAACCCATCGTAGTTCTAATTAGCAATGATATAAGGGGGCAATAATTATAGTGTTAATGTCTGGATGCATTCACACAAAGTATCTCTTGAGTTGATCCAAATTGCATGGACTAGTGAATTCGTTGCCATCAACATTTGATAGGATAATACTACCTCTAGAGAGGATTTTCTTTAGTATATAGGGGTCTACCAAGTTTTGCCTGAATTTACCAGAGGATCTTGCACAGGATTCTGATTACCTTGAGTACAAGACACCCTTCTTCTAATTTCCAATCTCAAATTCTATTATAAAAGTTCTTGCTTATTCTCTATTAGTAAATTTGAATCTGATTGAGAGCTTCTAGCCTTTTCTCATTGATAGCATTCAACTGATTGTAGTAATTTTGAGCGCATTCTACTTTGGGCAACTGAATTTCTTGCATGACCCTAGCTAATCGAATATAAACTTCAATACGAAGGACTGCTCCCATTGAATAGACTAATGAATGTGATGTTTCCCCAGTTGATGTTCTAATGGAGGTTTTGTATCCCTATTAAGCAAATGGCAAATGCTCATGCCAATTTTTATGATTATGAATTATCTTTTGCATGATGTCCTTAATAGACTTGTTAGTTGCTTCAACTGCTTCATTGGTTTGGGGCCTACATGGTGAAGATTAGTGATGTTGAATCTTACACTTAGTCATAAGAGTGAAGAACTCCTTTTGAAAATGAGACCCATTATCTAATATGATCTCAGAGGGAACCTCACCTCTGCATATGATGTTTATCTAAATGAACCGAGCACTTTTCTCGAGTTCAAAACATGATAGGAAGCAGCTTCTACCCTCTTGGTGAAGTAGTCAATGGCTGCCAAGATGTACTCATGCTAGTTGCAAAGGGTCAATGTGGAATTAGGATGAAGAGCCATAGGGGGCATCTTCTAAAGCTTTGCATAAATATGACATCTATGATATTTTTTTACAAACTTAGCATAGTTTGATCACTTGGTGATCCAATAGTAACCCTAATTGGTAATTTTGTGAGCTAGTGCCATACCATTCATATGGGGGCCTTCTTCTCCACCATGTACCCACTCCATTATCTATTGAGCTTCTTCTTCTATTATGCACCTGAGATGTGCTTGTTCCTTTGTACAGGATACCATCCTTACACATGTAACCTTCTGACAGCCCCCGAAGAGTCCTCTTATCAGATTTAGAAGCACCCTCGGGATATTCTTCTTTCTCCAACCAATTCTAAATGTCCCAAAACCAGGGCTTACCATCAGTAAGCTAGAGGTTGTAGCAATAGGATGGCTATTAGTGAATCTGAATCTTCAAAGGCTTAATGACCACGCCAAAGCTGACATCAACCATTGAGGCAAGAGTGGCTAGTGCATCAACAAACTGATTCTTACCGGATCCCAAGAACTGTTTCTTAGCTAGTGCATCAACCATGGAAAAGGATACAAAGAGTACCTAGTGCATCAAGGTAAATAGTGGAAAGATAGTTCTTCAAATTGTTGAGCCAATTAGTCAAGGCACTAAAGGTGAGGAACCAAGCATTTCTCTTTGATCCTCCATTTCCTCAAGGCTTGAAAGACTATCAGGTTGGAATCCCCATATACTGTTAGGCACATGATCTGAAGTCTTAGTGCTGCTTCTAACCCGACGATGCAAGCTTCGTATTCTGCTTCATTATTTGTGATATGAAATGTTAGCTTGATACTAAAAGGTAACCATTCACCGTTTGGAGTCACTATGACTGTTTCGGCACCATAACCATGATAGTTGGCTAATCTATCAAAATACATCTTCCATGTGTCAGGCTGAATCTAAAGAATATCCTCGCCTAGATATTGGATATTTGCCACTTTTGCATTTCTTAGAGATGCAGTAAGGTGATCAACTATCACATTGCCTTTGATTGCTTCATTGTAATAAATTTCATATCAAAAGCTACAAAGATGATGGCCCATTTTTCCATCTCATTGTCCAAAACCCGCCTCTCCATAAGGAATTTCAAAGGGCTTTGGTTAGCTATGACATGAATAGTGTAAGAGCATAAATAGTGCTAGACCTTGGTGCATACCCATGCTACGGCCAAGCATAGTTTCTCAATCTTACTGTACTTCAGTTTGGTGGCCAACATACACATAATCAGATAGTAAAAAGCATTTTCCTTATGAGAATCTGATGCTTCTTGTGCTAACATTATCCCTATCAATCATTGAAAGATACAAGAGAAGTGGTTTACCGAGCCTCGAAGGTTTAAGAACTAGAGGACTGAGAAGGTATGCTTTGATTTTATCAAAGGATTTTTGAAATTCATCATTCCAATTCTTGTGGTCGTCTTTTCTTAACTTCTTGAAGATCAGCCGACTAGTATCTGCTAACTAGGAGAAACGCAGCTAATATGTTGTAAGTGGCCTAACAACCCATGGTTTTCCTTTTCTGTCTTAAGAGGTTGCATCTTTAAAATGGCTTTTGATTTTGTCGGATTAATCTTAAACCCTCTTTTGAAGACCATATAGCATAGGAAGATACTAGATGATGCTTCAAATACACACTTGGCTGGACTGAGCTTTAGATTATGCTGACGAAGTTTAGAGAATTAAGTGGCTAGGTCCATTCCTGGTGTGGATAACCATATCATCAACATATACCTCCATATTATTATGCATTAGATCATGGAAGACTGTGGTGGTCCTCCTCTGGTAGGAGGTGCCAACATCCTTTATACCAAACAATATAATTTTATAGTAAAAGGTACCTATTCAATGATAAATGAAGTCCTCGGCTTATCCGGCAAATTAACTTGTATCTAATTATACCCTGCATACAAATCATTTACTGAAATAACATTGGATCTAGTCATTCTGTCAACAAGCAGGTTAATATAGGTCAACGAGAAATCTTTAGGATGTGAATTCTAATCCTGCCATCTTTCTTAAGAACCAGTATTATGTTGGCCAACCATGTAGGATAATTTATTACTTCAATGAAGTTGTTGTTCAGCAACTTGGTTGTTTCCTCCTTGATTCTGAGGGAAATCTTCAATTTCTATCTTTGATGCTTTTTCTTTACTGGTTTAATATGATAATAGGTGGGGATCTTACGGACCACAATGTTAGGGTCTATGTCGGTCATATCACTGGAAGTCTAAGCGAAGTAATCATACTGTCTAATGAGCTATATTAACTCTTGTTTATAATTATATTCACACATAATAAATGTATGCTTGAGTTCATTTTTTGTGCCAACTTTTATTTGTTCTTTTAAAATTTTTATTTCATTTTTGTTTTTAACTTATTGTTTTGCCAGCAATCTTATTCAGGTTAGAAAGAAGTCATAGTCAGCATCTACATTAAGTTCAACAAAAAGATCTCATATGTATGAAAAAGAAGACAAGGAAGACTCTGAAGACTCTGAACTAGACTCTAATTCAGTTTCTAATTGTGACTTAGACTCAGGTTCAGACTTTGCAAGTAGGGTGAACTGCTCCACACTCTCCTCCAAGTACCAATTCTAAAGGGGACTTGGATGGGTTCAATAAGGTTTATGAGGTCTACTTCCACTTGATTGGATATCATGCATAGGTCAAAAAGTGATGCTTCCATGTTATCCTCCCACTTTGTTTGGAGCTCAAAATAAGGCTCACAGATAGAGAGCCTGACATCAAAGAAGATTTTAAAAGCAGGGATTAGTTATTTAATTTAAGGGCAATACCAAGGCTCTTAAAACTAATATTAGGGTTTAGATTCCCCCCCTCTTTAACAAAAGTAACCATTAGGAGTTTTGAAACATGGGTACATTTGAATGTCCCTAAGTTCACAGCTTTTCCTTCCCAACATCTTGGCATCTTCCAACACCTCTCAATCCTGGTCGGTCGATTTGAATCCAACGCAAAAGGGAGGTTCTAAAACTGGATATTCAATGAAAGTCGCCATAACTTGTTGGTTTCGGTCAAGTCTCATCCCTAGAAGATAACACATTGCCTTCATCATATTAGCAACTAGGGGGTTATTGTGCGAATCAAAGTCCATGGGGAATAGTTCTTTTCTAGGCTCTCTTTCTAGGAAATTGAAAGAATCAAATGAGAAATTGGAGAGGGAATAAATAGTAGGTTTCGGCTAAATTTCCAAAAGTGGAGCCAAAGACGGGATCTCAGATTTCCCCACCAAGTCCCCTTGGATTGTAACAACTGCATTCTCATAGGGAAACTTTAGATTTTGGTGGAGAGAAGGGGCTACTGCTTTAGCCTTATGAATCTAGGGTCTTCTAAGAAGGCAATTAAAACAAACGCGTACATCTACCACCTGAAATGGTATAATCATGGTTGTGGGCTCAATGGCGACTTCCAGATCAGCCATGCCCAATATTTCTCTTCTAGTGTTATCATATGCTCTCACTATCTGATCGGAGGGCATAAAATCCTTAGCAATTAGTCTAAGGTAGCTTGCAACCTTGAGGGGGCACACAATTAGAGCAGAGCCATTATCAATCACTCCCATAGGCACTATTTTGCCCTTATTTTGCATAGTAACATATATAGCATGATTATAAGCAGTGTCTCCTTTTGCAATTTCATAGCCTGCAAAATGGATTACCATGGCTAACAGGTTTCTTGTGATGGAAACCACTAATGCTTTGGTACATCGGGAGTGGTCTGATACTGGTTCATGGCTTTAACCGAAGCTTGGTGGTCCATAAATTATGACTGAATTAAGCCCGAGATTGAGATGTTAACTTTGGTTTTTTTTAGCTACTTTAACATAAGGTTTTTTTTTCTAGTTTTAGGCCAGCACTAGAGCTTAAGGTGTCTTTGGCTAGAGAGGCTAGGTTTGTTAAAGCTTTTGGAAGGTATTATCTCCTACTTTAGGTGATGGAATAGATTTCCTCTATTACATCATTCAAGTCTTTAACACAACAAGAGTCTTCAAGAGTGGGGTGGATGAGAGAGATCAAGTCAATATTCAGCTCTTGGTGCAACATGTGGATGTTCACGCAATAGTGAGGAAGTGGATTTGCATTTATGTTTGGTCTGGGTTGAATAGGAACGATTTGTTCATTGTCCATAAGGTCTTGAATCTTGTGCCTTAAGGTTCACATTCATTTATTTTGTGCCCTGCTCCCTGGTGGAAGGCACAACATGCATTCAAGATTTTGTATTTGGGAATGGGATTTGCTGTGGGTTTAGGAACAAGGGGTTATATCAACTTGTCATCTACAGTATTTTGAAAGATGAATGATAAAGGGACCCCCAAGTCTGTAGAAGTATACTAGTCAAATCTAATAATTGGACTTGGAGCAAGAGGAAGCTATCTTTGGCCAGTTAGATTGGCCACCTCACCACTTTTTTGGTTGACGAGGAACTACATGATAGCTTTGTTAAGGTTTCCTATACTTGGAGGTGGAAGCTTGGTCTTCCTTAATCTAGCCTAATTGAATTAAGTCTCCTATCTTAGTAGCAGTAGCAATTAAGGTCCTAAAGTCTGAGAGATACTGGGTCCGTAATAATTTCTTGTAAGATGAGAGCAAGTTCTTGAGAATTATGGCCATCTATTCTTATTCAATAAGATAATTGAGCATCTAGGACGCTTTGCCCCTCCACCTCGTAAGGAATAAGGACTCGCTGGCACCCTATTTGGTGGTCTCCATATCACTTCTAGTAATGTCAACCTCATTGTTGTGGTGGTACTATTGGTTGAAGGCACTACAAATCTCATCTCATGTCTTCTTCTTGGTGTTTTCAAGAGCAACAAACCACCGTAAGCCTGCACTAGTTAAGAAGTGTTGGAATAACTAAGCAAGGAGCTCATTATTCGCTCCTAGAGGAGTCAGGGCCCCCACATCCATCTTCAAATGGCTCTTGGGGCAGGTAGGGCCATCAAATTCATCCATACTTGGCATTTTGAACTTGGGAAGTAGTCTTTCCCAAGAAACAGTGAGAGAGAATCCACATCAATCAAGTCTTCATACTTCTTAATGCTTTCAAAAATTTATCAAAGGAGTCCTTTTTCTCCATCATCTTCTTTACCTCAGGCGAGGCTACCTCTTCCTCAGTCTGTCTCGGGGTGGCAGTGACATTGCAAGTGGCCTCTATCTCAGGAACCAACCTCGGGCATTCTAACCACTATTGGGTTGGACAGCTTGTTGTTCATTAGATCCCCAAGCCTAGTGAGGAGGAATAGTGCATTCTAGCTAGTAGTAATCAAGACCATGACTTTTCCTAATATATTCTACTGTTGAGTAGTAATAGCATTCTGGAGGGAGTCATTATGTTTAGTGAGCATGGTCCGAATATGGGTCTCTTGATCCAGGAGCATCTCTTCCATCATAGCTCTTAGTTCATTAGGTTTAGCCATTATTGTTATTCTCTAAAATAAACAAAAAGGAGGTATCAATATTTGGAATTTGGTCAGGTTTAAAAGCATGCATTATTATGGTTATAACTCATATCAATGTTCAAGGTTTTGGTGTTTGGTAGGTTCTCAATTTTTAATGCTAAGGTGTAGTGTTGCCCGGGTCAGTGTCTGAGGTTATACTTGTAAAAAGGCGATGCTCAGGCCAAAGTTTGAGACTTAAGTTGGGGCCTTGCCCCTAGTGTATAGAGTTTGGGTCCAGCTTAAAGCTTCAATGTATGGGGTCTTACTCAAGTCATTGTTTGAGGTTATAGGTAATGGAAGGCAACACTCATGAGTTTTAGAGGCTTTGGTCGAGGCATTACCCCCATTTTGGGTGCTTAGGTCAGTGTTTCAGGCTTTTTGGTAGCTCAGGTCAGCATTTAAGGCTTTTTTTATGAATGATGTGCTTAAGTGAGGCTTTTTGATAGCTTAGGTCAGTATTTGCGACTCATGATATTTTAGTAGCTCGGGTCAGTGTTTGAGGCTTTTTAGGTGAATTATGTGCTCGAGTGAGGCTTTTTGGTAGCTAAGGTTAGTTTTTGAGGCTTAAAGGATTTTGGTAGCTCAATTTGTTGTTTGAGGCTTTTTCGATAGCTCAAGTCAATGTTTAAGGTTTAAAGGGCATGAAAGGTAGTGCTCAGATCAATATTAGCAACTTTGATTAGGGCATTACCCCCAATTTGGGTGCTTAGGGTTGGTGTTTAAGGCTTTTTGGTAGGCGTAGGTCAGTGTTTAAGGCTTAAGGGATTTGGTAGGCATTACTCATATCAGTATTAGAAGCTTAGGGTACATGATAGGCTATGCTCATATCAGTATTTAAGGTTATGATCGAGGCATTGCCCCAGTTGGGGGTGCTTAGGTCAGTGTTTAAGAAATTTTGGTAGCTTAGGTTAGTGTTTAGGGCTTAGGATATATGGTAGCTCAAGTTGGTGTTCGAGGCTTTTAGGGATTTCGATAGCTTAGGTAGGTGTTTGAGGCTTAAGGGTTATGAAAGGCAATGCTCAGATCAATATTAGCAGCTTTGACCAAGGCATTGCCCCTAGATTGGGTACTTAGAATGGTGTGTAAGGTTTTTGGGATGCAGTAAGCAATGCTCAGATAAGTATTTGAGGTAATGATCGAGGCATTGCCCCAATTTGGGTGCTTAGGTCAATGTTTAAGGATTTTTGGGTGAATGATGCTCTCAAGTGAAGCTTTTGGTAATTTGTGGTGCTCAAGTTGGCGTTTGAGGTTTTGAAAATGGCATTTCAATCAGGTATATCTCCTCGGGTAGCAATTTATGTTTAGGTTAACCACTGGTTGGTGTTTGCGAATTTCTTTATCTCTAACATGTGATGCTTGAGCGCATGAATGTCGTGTCAAAATGGTTTCATGACTTTTGGTGTATATAATCCTAGAGATCGGTTCTAGAGTCATTATATGTTTTAGGTGGATTAGGTTTAAGGATCCCACCTATTAGAGTTAGAATATACCTCATCATTTGACCATATCGTATCAAATGGAATGATTTGTACGCCAAAACCTTTACCCTACTGAAAGGATCGAAGGTATGCAGGATTAGTTGAGCAGCTTTCTCGACCCGAGAAAGCTACTCAACCAATCCTGCTAGTTCTAATGATGGAAAAGAATCCCAAATGATGCATCTAAATATATGCAAGGCGATTACTCAATTAATCCCAAATCGAAGATTCGAAGCCTCGATAGTCCTCTTACTATATTTTTTAGTTTGAAAAATATTTTAAGTCCCTAGTGGAGTCGCTAGTTGTGAGTCCCCTCTCAAGTGCCACAAGAAAGATTCACATATGCTAACCAAAAGGGCCCATTAGTCGGTTTCTCATGGAGTGACAAGGAGCTCCTTACAATTCCTATTGTTTGATTATGGCTCGGTTAAGCACTTATGTGTGTCGGGTTGGCTTTTTTGAGTGCTTTGACGGTGTGTGACGTGTTTAGAGTCGCTACCTTAATTTGTTTTTGTTTTTGGAGAAAATATTAGGGAAAAAACCTTGTGATTGACTCCATTTTAATCTTCCTTTTAGGATAAAAGCACTAGCCTCTAATCATTAGGTTTGGGAACTAGATTTTTTGCTTCTTTCACATGAATCAATGGTTTAGGGGATTAAGCAAATAATCAAAATAATGTTTGCATGGAATAACAGTTATAGATGCATGATCATACTTATAATGCATGGCAATTGTAAAAAAAGGATTAAATGTATAACAATAATAATAATAAGAGGTGAAATTCAAAGGAGAGCCCAACTCTAGCCTCGTTTACCGAGGATTCTAGGTTGTGTAACACATTCCTCTAAATCTTGACTAGTCAGTTCGATAGGGAGACTACTACCTAGGCTAAAGTTCTAGATATGCCTTTTGTACCTTGTTTGTATAAGGATCAAGGCACACAAAGTTCTACCATCGATTAGGATGACAAGGTTTTGAGGTGCCACTCTTAGAGTGTGCTTAGGATATGCCGGATGGACCAAGCTTAGGGTGTCGGACGAACTAGGCTTTTCTTGAAAACTAATTTTGCAGTTTTGCCAGACGGACTGGGCCTAATAGTTTATAAGATGTTGGACAAACCGGGCATAATTGACAAAGTTTAAGTTTAGTGATTATATACCCTAGGTCGAGGGGTTTGAAGATTGGGTGGTGGTTGCATAGCTCCAAGTGGATAATAAAAAAAGGGGTTGAGTCTTGCTCCAATATGCTAAGGTTGGGCACAAGGACCCGAAAAGTGGTCTCATAAATTCTATATTAAATAGTTTTATCTAAGGAAGACCAAAGTATGAGTGAAAGTCAAAATGGTCAACTTTTGAAACCAAGTGAGGCTTTAACTCAACTAAGGAAGAAGGGAAAATTTGGACTATATAGTCTTAGAAACATTTGCAAAGGGAGAAATAGAGTCACTAATGCTTGAGAAGCGATCGATCAAGCAACAAGAGGTGCTTGTAAATGATGGGGAAGTACCAATTTATAAGGCTAAAGACCTTGCTAGTCGGTACCGATGAGGGCTATTTTGGGATCCCTTATTGGTACTGATTGGGAGGTACCTATTACCATTGCTGGGTTGGCCAGTACTGGTCAAGGCAATTTACTATTCTACACTTTTTGCTTTTTTTTTAGTTTTCGAACTTCTAAGAGTCCGTTCGAGGGTCAAACGACATCCAATCAAGTTGATTCTTGTATAGTTAGAACTGCAGCGAAAGTTCTTAGGGTATGGTGCTAAAGTCAACACTAGGAGATTGATGAACTCATTCGTCATTGTCCCTCTCACTACAAGAAAAACACCATTTAGAAATAGAACTTTAGAAACAAAAATTTCTATTTCCATTTACAAACAGATTCGCGATGGATCTAAAAATGGAAAATGATATTGTATCTTTGATCATCTTTAGGAACGGATTGGATACAGAATAGAAACGGAATATTTAGAAACGAAAATTTTCGTTCCTAAAATTGGCGGAAAACAAGCACACGTAGATTAGGAATGGATTAGAAATGGATATTAGAAATGGATAATAAATTTGTTTCTATTTGCATAGGGAGAAGTTCCTATTTATTAGAAATGGATATAAGGTCCGTTGCTAATCTGTAAGCAAAAAAATAGAGCTAAACGACGTCGTTTGAAACTTTTTCTTCTTAGAAACAAATATCCAGTTTGTTGCTAATTAATAAAAAAATATAAAAATGCAATAAATGACGCCGTTTGAAACTTCATGATCTTAGAAACAGATATGCAGACCGTTGCTAATTAATAAAACAAATAAAAAAAATGCGTTAAACGGCGCCATTTAAGCATTGCAAAACACTTCAGCATGATATCCCTAATTAGGTAAGTTTTTTTGTCGTTCTCCTTCTTCTTCGACATCACAGAACTTCTCCTCTCAGTCTCAATCTCTCTCTCCTCTCCTGTCTCTCTGTCTCTATGCAAGACCGATGGCCACGACGATCTCCATGTAACATCCCAATTTTTGGACACCGAAGAGCACAAAAAATAATTCCTTATCTGATAATTTTCTAAATTTATATTATACGATTTTATTTTCTTAACTATCAAATAATTGAGTTTCTTAAATAGTGTAGTACTATTTAATTATTAAAAATAAGAATTACTATTCTTATTATTATTATATGTAAGTATTTGTCAAATGAGAATCATAAATAATTATTGGTATTATTTATTAATAATGTGTATTTGATAAAATAAGTTATAGTGTTATTTTTATTTTTTATTATGACAAAATAGGTGCAAGTGTATATAAAAATAAATAAATAAATAGAATTATATATATATATATATATATATATATAATTATAGTAGGGATTTGGAGAAAATTTCAAAGAAACCAACTATAGGAGACAAAAATTTAAGGGGAAAATGGTTACAAAATGGTTATAAAAGAAATGAGAAAATGGTTACAAAAAAAAACACCCTAACCCATTTTCTCTCTCTCCCTCCTCCCACACAAACACAGACCAACTGTAATGCCCTGACTCCAATCACCAGAGGAATTGTCCGCTTTGGATCAAGCCGATTCCATCCCATACTAGATCGACAAGACCTGGATGGTTTTGTCCCACAAGTAAAATGGAAACTTCCCAGGAGGTCACACATCCTAGGATTTCTGTCAAGCAAGCACGCTTAACCCTGGAGTTCTTCCAACTATCAAGACATTCCACAAAAAGGCACCTCTGATGATTAGTTACCCCATTTACGATATATGATCCGATTCATTCCTGTGTCCTGCATTCCACTACCCTAGCTAGCCTGCCATCCTAGAAGCTCACCAGGAATCCTCTCTACTCGCCCTTTTAGGATCGCTTTGTCTGGTTGAGATGTTATAGGCCCACTAGCTTCCGCATGGTTCGTCCTCAAACCATATATTTATTAGAGGGGTAAAGCTCTGATACCAAATTGTAACGCCCTGACTCCAACCATCAGACGAATTGTCAGCTTTGGATCAAGTCAGTTCCATCCCATACTAGATCAGTAAGACCCGCACGGTTTTGTCCCACAGGTGAAATGGGAACTTTCCAAGAGGTCACCCATCTTAGGATTTTTGTCAAGCGAGCACGCTTAACCATGGAGTTCTTCCAACTCTCTGGTCATTCCACCAAAAGTTGCCTCTGATGATTAGTTACCCCCTTTTTAATATATGATCCAATTCATTCTTATGTCCCGTATTTCACTATCCTAGCTAGTCTGTCATCCTAAAAGCTTGCTAGGAACCCTCTCTACCCGCCCTCTTACGATCACTTTGCCGGGTCGAGATGTTACACGAGCGCCTCCTTCCCCTGCTATCGACCATCGCTCATCGAGCATCAAGCGCCGATCGATGCTTCAAGCGGCAGCGAACATGCCTGCAGTCCTCTCCTCCACCAATGGACCTACAACGGGGTGGACTCGAACCTCCTTTCTACGCAACACTGCTGCCTCCTCGATGAACGACGTTTTCCCACCTCTAAAGTTATCGACGACTCCCTCTTGTTCAAGTGAGTCGAAAATTCACTTGTATCTCTTTAATTCGTTTATTTTTCATGTATTTAAGCTTTGATAGAAGATTTAGAGTCTAGGTTTTAGTTTGAGAAAATTGATATTTTAATAAAATTTGACGATGAATGGTGAAATTGAGTTGGAAATTGAAGAATTCATGAAAATCTGAACGTTTTGATATGTTGATTGCGAATTTTTGGCGATGATGATTTTTCAGCCACCGTCTATAGTGGTTCCGGCGGTGGCACCAATGAAGCTCCGGCGAGAATTGAGAGGCAGAATACTCTCCTCGACATAGTGAGCGCAACCGTATAATTAGAGTTTGCGTTTCAAGATTAGTGCTTATTTTATGCATTAATTTCTAAAAAATTGCTTATTTAAAATAATTGGAATTTTTATTGATTAATTGTAATATTGATTGAATGAAATTGTGAAGTTAGAAAATTGGTATTAGTTAAGTAAATTGGATGGGAATTCAATATATATATATATATGATTTGCCATTTAAAATGAGTAAGAATTATCTGCACAGTTAATTTATATATATATATATATATAAATAGTGAATAGTTAAGAAATTATTATTGAAGATTTTGAAATTGATAAAACATCTTTACACAATGAATTTTATGACTCTCATAACAAAGAGAAGAAAAGAAAAAAATAGATCCCTTATTGGGTTCTCCTCCCGTCCTCTTTAATAAACAATCACTCCTCCTTGGTATTAGAGCCTAGTGGGGATAGAGTGATTGTTTATTGGGTTTGCTCTTGTCCTTTTTTGTTCTATCTAGCTCTAGTATGAGGGTTCCAACGGGAGTGAGTGGTCCCAGTAGTAAGACCTAGAGAGACAGTAAAACCGTTGGTCAACTTACCATTATAGGAGTAGCACTCAAGCTAAGTATTGCTAAGAAACCATGAGTATCCTCAATAGAAATCTCTCCTCTTCAGACTCCTCTACCTCTAATAGGAACGGAAAGAAAATAGTGAATAGTGAAGAAATTATTATTGAAGATTTTGAAAAAAGAATTGATGATTGGAAAATACCCAAAGTGCAAAAAGAGAGAATATACCGACAACAAGGGTTTATTATTCCAGTAGCTAATAATATCGATGCTGAACTCAATGTTTTAATGAAAGATTTTGAGATTGATAAAAGATATTTGCATGATGATTTTTATTCACCTCAAAATGCATCAAAAAGAGTTTGGTTTTTATAAAATTTCCTTGAATAAAGGC
>CANUEX010082725.1:0-23764 GCA_948099535.1 Jatropha multifida | reverse complement strand
ACTGGTATATATTGATATATATTATCCATATGAATTATTTTATTATTGTTATATATTATTCATATGTGTAATAAGTGGATTTTTGAAAATCGAAATATTTCATTTTCTAATTTTATTGTGGGTTTACTTTTAAAATTTATTATTGTTATATATTATCCATATGAATTATTTTATTATTGTTACATATTGGTATATATTATTCATGTGGAACATATTTTGTGAATTGATTTATTTCAACTACGATTAATGCCGTTATTATATTTGGAGCTATATTAGCCATTGATCTAAAATTATCAATGATATTTATACCTTGAATATGCTTCTGAAGTAGCAATATCGAGAGAAAAATTTTTATGATAAACTCTGGATTTATTTCTTGTCATTTTATTATTGAGCAAAGTATTGAACTCCCAAACACTACAAGAAAATCGACATTTAGAAACGGATATTTTCGTTTCTGAATGCGAAAAATCCATTATTTTTTAATATTGTAATCCTACCCTATTTTTAATTTTTCAATTTATACATTTCTAATGAAATTAACTTAAAATGAAATAGAAAAAGTTAACATAAAACTAAAATAATTGTCTCAAATATAAATAATTTAAAATCTCATAGTTATTAATAATTGTCTCAAATATAAACAATTAAAAATTTCTATTTTCTCTGAGCATCAATGTGAGTATCTGAAGATGGCTGTGATGCAGGATGCTGTGAAGTAGGAGCTAGTGGAACTGTAGGTGCCAAATGAGTGCGAACAAGCTTTGCAACTTGATATTGTAATTGTTGTTGCAACTTTTCCTGCATCAACTGTTTTTGCTGTTGCATTAGGCTAGAATACTATTAAATTAGGTTCAGTCTCATCATTTATCAATTGTGAATTGACAAAACATAAAGAAAACATATGTGAATATCCAATGTGGGAGCAACTCAAGCACTTACAGACAACTAGAAGATAGCACAAACAAAAGATAGAGTACTCATTGCAAATAGAATGACCTTTAACTATTATTATTGGCAAGAGTTTAATGTCATCTTAGATAATTAAATTTTACGGCTGATGAGTTACTGAGTAGCTTGCCAAAATTGAAAATGACAACTCACCACTTATCGAATCGCCACATAAACAAAGAATTATCCACTAATGCCCATGCCCTGTGTATCTCAGGAAATATTCCACACAAAGTTATCCCTTCTCCATCGGCTGCATTGTATCTTTTTATGAGTACAGGAGGCAACTCCCTATTATCCACCAGCTCAATCAAAGGAGGCCATTGCAATTGAATCACAAATTGTAAGTTTTTTGCCACTAAAGGCATTTAGAAAAATCCAAGACATCCAAGAGATTCTCTTTAATATTGAATGGCAGATATAGGATAATAGAATCTTAAGTTTTCCTAAGATTTGGGACACAAGCAAACCTTTATATGCTTGTGTATATTTATAGACAACAAAAAACAATCCTAAATATTAGAAATCATATTGGAAATTTATATATATATATGTGTGAAAGTACGAATGGGAGGAAGGGGGACATTGGGTCCCCAAAATGCTCCTATGTACTCTAATTGATAAAAAATATTATTGAGGATAATTTAGTCTTATTGCTATGAGATAAGTTTTAATTTTATTGATATTTTATTTATAATAAAGATAATTTAATCATATTTTAATTAGTAAACTTTTAATTCTATTATGATTAAAAATATAATTTAATAAATCTTGAATTATGTATTTAAATTTATTGAATCTTAGCTACCGTTGGAATTCCATACCGTTTTTATTTTTCTATTCTAATTATTAATATTATAATTTTATTCTAATCCTATTATTATTATTATTATTATTAATTTAATCTCATTCTAATTAGGAATTTATCCTTTAATATCATTCTTATTAAGAATTTGTTCTATGATATTATATATATATAGTTTTAATTATTTTTCTCTATCAATAATTTATTACTTTTTACTATCAATAATTAATACTTCAAGTTTTTGCTAATTTGTAATTATTAAATTCAAAATCATGTCTTCTTTTGATGATAAATATTAACTCTTTCTATTTATAAATTAATATAATGCTTTTTATTTATATTTCTTATAATTTAGTATTCGTTACATCCTCCTTACTTGTGTTTAGAGTTATAAATTTATTGATTTATATATTTGTTAGTTAATGAAACATTGTATTCAACAAGAACCCAAGGAAAAAAAGTGAATATTATAAGAGGTTGATTAGGTGCATTGGTAAAAAATACAAATTATTTTTTAGATTAAAAAAAGAAAAAGATTTTTATGTAACAAATCGAAAAGAAAGTTTCAAAAGATAAAAGAATAAGAATATGGCAAAAAGATTGATCATGTCGGTGGAGCCAAAAGCTACAAGATAAACAGTAAGCGCGAGCCTTGTAAAGTCTGGAGAGTAACGAAAGTGTTGCATTTGTTGATAAATATGAAAGCAAGGACAGATAAATATTTAGGAGAATTCTTACTTCAAATTAGTGACGGAGAAGAGCAGACAAACAATAAGGGAAACATAACAATACCAGAAGCGATGGTAGTAAAGCATGATAATAATGAAACTAGCGAGAGATCATTAATTGATGAAGTATTCCCAGTGTTTGAAGAGAATGCAAACTCTGGCCAGTATATGACAAGTCATGCAATACTAGCAACAAGAATCAAATATGTTGATGACATGAGTCAGAAGATGATAGAATTATTCTCTGGTCAGAGCAAAATCTACGATAGTTTTGATGAAACAGTAGATGACACAAGCAACTACTACAAAGAGAAATTTTTCAACACTCTACTACCAAATGGATTGCCTCTGCACAAGCTAGAACTGAAAGTCAACTGTTCGATAATACTTTTGAGAAATTTAGATGTCTCGATTGGCCTATATAACAGAAGCAGAATGGTGTACAAAAATTTTGGAGCCAATGTAATTCGTTTTGAAATAATAGTTGGAAAGCACTCAGAGAAGCAAGTATTTTTACCTAAAATATCTCTCTCTCCTATACAAAATGAAGAATACTCATTCCATTTTAAGAGAATACAATTTCCAATACGTCTCTATTTTGTAGTGATAATAAACAAAGTTTCAAGAGCAAACAATATTGAATGTAGGTGTCTATTTATCACAGGATGTTTTCTCACACAGACAGCTCTATATGACACTATCAAGAGGGATATCAACGTCTACAATAAAAGTCATTGTAAAGTTAAATAAGAAAAAAAAGTAAGGATGCAACTTACACAAAGAAGGTGGTCTATAAATAGGTCTTGTTGCTAAATAGGTAACAAAATACATTTAAAATTTTCATTAATAAGCTTAAAAAGATAACATTATTCAAACTAATAATGATATTGATTTCAACTTTGCAGTGAAATAATATATTGAAAAGGGCTAGATCACATATTAATACAATAACTCTTAAAAAAGGAGATTGACTAGATAAAGAAAACAATTGTAACTAATATTTATAATGAATAATTTATATCATTATTTTTAACATAAACAAATATGTAAAATTATAATAGATATTTAAATAAAAAATACTGAGTCTATCTATTTATTTTTTTTTCAGTATCTTATCATACATATAATAAACCTTTAAAATAAATAAAAAAATTTTATAACAAGTATAAATAACGGGTATTCACATGTAACACACGTTCTAAAAAACTAGTGTAAATTAAATGTGCAAATAATTCTTACTCATTTTAAATGGCAAATCATATATATATATATATATATATATATATAAATTAAATTCCCATCCAATTTACTTAACTAATACCAACTTCCTAAACAACTTTATTCAATCAATATTATTATTAATCAATCAAAAATTCGAATTATTTTAAATAAGCATTTTTTTAGAAATAAATGCATAAAATAAGCACCAATCTTCAAATGCAATATCTAAACGGTTGCGCTCATCGTGTCAAGGAGAGCATTCTGCCTCTCAACGTCTTGCTAGAGCTGCGCCGGCGCCGCCGCAGGAACCACCACAGATGGTGGCCCAAAATTCATCATCGCCAGAAATTCATAATCAACACATTAAAACGTTGAGCTTTTCATGAATTCTTCAATTCCCAACTCAATTTCATCAAAATATCAATTTTCTCAGATTGAAACCTAGACTCTAAATCTTCTATCAAAGCTTAAATCCATGAAAAATAAATGAATTGAAGGAGAAACAGGTGAATTTTTGACTCACCTGAATAAGAGGGAGTCGTTGATAACTTCAGAGGTTACCAAAAAATCGAGAAAATGCCGTTCATCGAGGAGGCAACAGCGTCACGCAGAAAGGAGATTCGAGTCCACCCCGCTGCAGGTTCGTTAGTGGAGGAGAGGACTGTAGCCACATTCGCTGCTGCTTGGAGCGTCGATCGGCGCCTCAGTCTCGATGAGCGGTGGTCAATAGCAGGGGAAGGAGGCGCTGGTTCTGTGTTCGCGTGGGAGGAGGGAGACAAGCGAGGGAGCGAGAAAATGGGTAAGGGTGTCTTCTTTTTTTTAACCATTTTCTCGTTTCTTCTTTTCTTTTCCCTTTATTATTATTATTATTATTATTATTATTATTATTATTCTTTAAATTTTTGTCTCATATAATTGATTTCTTTGAAATTTTCCTCAAATCCCTCCTATATATATATATATATATTTTATATACACTTGCACCTATTTTGTCATAACATAAAATAAAAATAATACTATAACTTATTTTATCAAATGCACATTATTAATAAATAATACTAATAATTATTAATGATTCTCATTTGACAAATACTTACATATAATAATAGTAATAATACTAATTTTTATTTTTAATAATTAAATAGTACTACACTATTTAAGCAAACTCAATTGTTCAATAGTTAAGAAAATAAAATTGTATAATATTAATTTAGAAAATTATCAGATAAGAAATTATTTTCTGTGCTCTTTAGTGTCTAAAAATTGGGATGTTACATGGAGGTTGTCGTGGCCGCCGATCTTACGCAAAGACAGAGAGACAGGAAAGGAGAGAGAGAATGAGACTAAGAGGAGAGCTTCTGTGATGTCCAAGAAGAAGGAGAACGCCCAAAAAACTTACCTAATTAGGGATTTCATGCTGAAGTATTCTGCAATGCTTAAACGGCACAGTTTAACGCGTTTTCTTTCTTTTATTTGTTTTATTAATTAGCAATGGATTGCATATCTGTTTCTAAGATCATGAAGTTTCATACCACCATTTATCATGCTTTTTTATTTTTTTATTAATTAGCAATGAACTGGATATCCGTTTTTAAGAAGAGGAAGTTTCAAATGGCACCATTTAGCTCTATTTTTTTACTTTACAAATTAACAACGGATCGTATATCCATTTCTAATAAATAGGAACTTCTCCCTATGCAAATAGCAACGGATTTACTATCTATTTCTAATATACGTTTCTAAATCCATCTTTAATCCGTTCCTAATATATTCGCACTTCTTTCCTACCAATTTTAGGAATGGAAATTTATATTTCTAAATATTCTATTTCTTATCCATTTCCAATCCATTCCTAAAGATGGTCAAAGGTACAATATCATTTTCCGTTTCTAATCTGTTGCGAATCTGTTTTGAATGGAAACGAAAATTTCCATTTCTAAATGGTGTTTTTTTTGTTGTGAAATAATATTATAAATCTTGTCCAATTAGATTTTTACCATTCACTAACACTGGACATGGAAGTAGTGAAATCTATCCAACTAGATCTAATGCATTCCCTAAAGTGAATGCAATAATATATAATATTGCGTGTAGACATGAATAATGAAAAAGATATACTTGTCATTGAAAATATCAATAAAATCATAATTGAAATAATGATCTTAACAATTATGGTGGTCATATAATGAAGGATAAATTTTACCATTAGAAGTGGTACAAATAAATGTGGTATATATAGATATTGGCTATATACTTGTTGTATACCAAAATATTGAAAGACAAATTTGGCTTTGGTAGTAAAAAAAAAATTTAAATGCTCAAGAAGAGCAAGTATTACTACCTAGAAGAATGTGCATAATGCATTATTCCAATGATATTCATTAGAATGGATATTATATAGAGAAAATGATTGAAATAAATATGATTATAAATAGGAAGTTTATAAATATAAGTACTATATTATTTGGCATGGTTGGTTGGACTATCCCGATCAATAATGGTGTGAAAAAAATTTTTTAATTCTTATGTGGATATTTATTGAAGAACCATAAGTTTCTTCAAATGTAATGAATTTTCATGTTCAGTTTGTTCTCAAAGTAAATTAATTATTAAGTAATCACCAAGAGTTCAAATTGAACTATTTATATTCTCTAGAATATATAAAGGGAAATTATATATGAATTTCTTTGGATATATTATGGATGCATGCAAATAATAGTACATCATTATTATTAAGTTGCAACTCGAAATTTGCAAAGATTGTCATAAATATGCAACCAAAAGTTTGCACGATTATTTGCACAAATAATTTGATTAAGAATACAATTTCAGATTATGCTATTAAGATAATTTAAGCTTGAGAACGATGGTGAATTTACTCATCAGGCCTTTAATGATTATGACATGCATTAATTAAAATAATTATAAGACAACCCGTTGTTGCTTTTATTTATGCTCAAGATGATTTAGTATAATCATTTATTAAATAATTGCAATTAATTGCGAGGATTATTATGAGAATGAAAATCCTTATTTTTTATAGGGACATGCTATTAAATTTAATAGTAATTATTTGCATCAAACCAAAAAAGTTATTATAAGTTATCCCCTTTATAATTGATTTTGAATCAGGAACCAAACATTACCAATCATGTAATTTTAAATATGCATCATATGTTTTAATTGCTCTACCACAACGCACTAGGATGAGTCCTCAAAAAAGGTTAAAAAAATACGTTGAGTATGAATTTACATCTAGTTATCAAACTTTCAAAAATAAGAAAGTTATTTATACTAAATTTGCTAATTGTGGATCCCGACATTAGGGAGAGAAAATACGCAGCTAGAAGAATAAATTAGTTGAAAAAAAGTATCATTATTATATCTTGATTCTCATACAAGGCAGTGTAAATTTAAAAGTTTAAAAGATAATTTATTTGCAAGATTTTGCAATTTAGTTGCCAGATATATTTACTGATCTAAAAGAAGATAATTAAATCTCATACACTAGTTGCAAATTACTCCTATTATAATTAAAGTCCCTGAAAAATAAATTGACTATGTTAATTAATCTACGACATTCCTGAAATATAGTAGATTGATTTCAAAGATGAAAGAAAGTGAGCAAATATTTAAGATGGTTAAGTTTTAGAAAAATAAAATCTAGAAGAAATCCTTGACATGACTAATAACTTTCTCGAAGAAACTCGGATGCCTTTAATGAATGAAAATTATGAGATCTCTATAAATTATGTCATGTCAGGACAAGATGGAACCAATATAAAAAATATCGATAATATTTATATAATTTATCACTTGAAATTGTGAAAAATAATGAGGATCTCGAGTTTAATCTACAGGAAAATATATACATTACTTGGCCAAAATAGAACGACGCATGTGGCATTTAAATTTACTTGAAAGTAAGTTTTGAAATTTTATAGGCGTCAAGAGATGTCAAGCCATTATATATATATATACGAAATTGAATTGGGGTCATGAGATATAAAGCAAACTTGTTGCACATGGTTTTTTGCAAAAAAAAAAAATCGGCATTGATTATGAGAATAATTACCATCATGTGGTGGATACAATTATAATTTGATATTTGATTAGTCTGGCTTTTTATAAAAATTCTAAATGTGTCTAATAAGTTAATGGCTGCCTATTTATATAACTAAATTGATGCAGATATCTATATGAAAATCCTTGAAGGATTCTAGTTGCTTGAAGTATAAAGTTAAATTATCGAGAAATTTATTCAATTCAATTATATAGAGCTCTATATGGACTAATGGATAATGATATCCATAAAATATAAAAAGTTCTTAAAGGAAGCAAATTGAGACCTCGATAAATATATTCAAGATTTTTATATGAAATCGCCTTAATGATATTTATGGCGAAGAAAATATTATATTATTTTATAATTATATTATTTTTATAATATTTTATTATTGAAAGTATACTTTTGATATTTACTTTATATATTATCATGAGTAAGGTGATCTTTTGATTAGAGAATATCTATTGAAATGATATTTTAATATTGTTATATATTCATGAATTTTTTTAGAGATATTTGAATATAAATTTATCATTTTTGGTTTATAAATATTATTGAAACTCCTGAAGAGTTTTCAAAGATTCTAAATTCCTTAAGGAAAGAGATTGAGATAAAAGACATTAAAAATATAAAATTTTATTTCGGCATGAAGATCGACCATTTCATGAATGAGATTCTCTCTATGAATCTATATATATGACTAAGTTATTCAAATGATTTTATGTGGATAATAGTGGGGTCACTTGATGAGAAGATGGCCATTTTTCACTTTGAGAAAAATTATGAAGAACTCTTGGTCTTGAAGTACCATATCTTAGAACAATAAAGGCACTAATGTATCTTGCTACTAATTCTTGGCTTGATTTTTATAAATTTTATTAGCAAAATATAGTTCTTCTTAGATATAAAAAAATTAAATGGACTAAAAATATATATTTTGATATCTCCATGACACGATATATATGAGTTATATTATAATTAATGATAACAATAAAATATGCATATTTTACTGTTTATTTTAATTAAATTTAGCTTCATTTTAAATATTAAAATAAGAATAAAAATCCATTTTGCAAGATTTTCTCTCTTTCTTGAATAATCATATAGACTACACTAATATTTGCTATTTTGAGCAAAATTGGACCACATATGACCCATTTGGCATCAAATAATGACAAACAAGGCTTTAAGCCCAAGCCATGTCCCTAAAAAGACTGAAAAGCCCCTATCCAACGTTCATAAATTCAAAAAGAGTGATGAAAAATTGATCAATGTGGACAGTTGAGAACCAAGTGCGAAATGAGCTGCAAAACGACCTCTCGCTAGATCGTTTGGATTGAAACGTCACGGTTTTAATAGAAGCATTGAATCTAGCCTAGTGAGCTGCCTCCTTCAGTATTTTTTATTACCTTTTACATGGTGGAGAGCAGCTTGGCAGGTCAAATTGTGTAAGTTGACATAGGGAGACATAGACTAAAGGGAGCCAATCAACATTTCCACATATCAACTAAAGGAAAGAAAGCAGCTGCGTGGAGAAACCTGGGCCAAGTAAAGGAAGCATCACAACGATCTCCTGCCTAGTCGTTTGAAATGGAACTGCAGCGTTTTGAAGAAGCAATGAACCTGGTTCAAATTCAAATGATTATTTTATCATTTCTTTTCCTCACATGGGTAGTGGAGACAGCCTTTGCAGATGCAAGTTGGTCAAGTGGACAAGATGATGTGGACCAATGGGGATTAAGCATGAAAAGTCTATAAAAGGGAGAAAGAAAGATTTCAAAAGGGTTGGTTGGTTAGTTAACACTTGATAACTCTCTTGTTGCTCTTTGGCACTTATTGCCGAAAGTAAGTAGGAGAGGAAATCAAGAGGCCAATCAAACTTCAGCTAAGAAATTAAGAGAGAGAGAGAGAGAGTCAGTATTTAGTGAGTATTGTTACAAATACAAAAGAAGAGGAAAAAGCCAGTAGTAAGAGCTTCGATGTGGAAAACTTGGGCAACCAATCAAAAACCCTGAGTTTGTAATCTATGGCTTTTATTTCCTTTGTGAATTTTATTTCTGCTAATTTATTTGTAATAATGCTAGACTAAATATTTGGATCTAGTTATGGGATTTATCTATTAATTTAAAATGCAACTTTGAATAAAATAATTTATCTTATATGTTTAATTCCTGATTTAATATGTTGAACTTAATGCCTGTGGATATGTCAGGATCCCAAATTTGCATGATATTAGATCTATTTGAATAGATTGAAAGGTTGACAAATTAGGTCGGATCTCACATATTAAACCTAGAATTTTTTTCTAGTGCTAGAAATACGCTAGGTTCTCTGAGGATAAAAAATTAACACCAACTTAATGGGTTAAAATTGTGCTAGGCTACAATAAATGGTAGATATGCATAGTTTTAATAGTCCATTTGAGCTCGAAAGAGAATTTTAGATACTTTAGGTAAGTTTTAAATCATATTAGACTACGAAAGTAGATGTCATATGGTTGTAACGGTCCAATTGAGCTTGAAAGAGGATTGTGGGTTTCGTAAATTAATTATTCAGAGTTTGCACCCAAAAATTAATAGAGACCCCATAACTAGACCAACTCCATAATTATTTACTGAATCTATCTTTTGATTATTTCCACTTGCTTATTTTAATTAGAATTTATTTAATTTAATTGCATCTTAGTTTAAACCAACTCCATTTAATTTCGGTCTTCTCAATAATTGTCGAACATAACAAATTAATAGCATATTCCCCAATCTCTGTGGGACGATAATCTTATTTATTACTTGTACGACCCGTATACTTGCAGAATGCGAGCTCGCGCCCCTAGACACAGAAGCGCGGCGGCATACGATGCAACAAGTTTTTGGTGTCGTTGCCGGGGATTGGTGCTAGAATAGATATTAGTTTAATTGTGAAACAATTAATTAGGGATTTTTCTTTTAATTCGTTTTCATAAAAAAATTTTTAATAAATAAATTTGAAAAAAATATAAAAAAACAAAAAAAATATTTTCGTTTACGTTAAGTAAATCTAGTACTTAACGTAACCTTTCTTTTTAAATAAAATTTTTTTTTCCCTCTTTTCGTCTATGTTAACGTATTCTTGTTTTCAAAATAATTTTTTTTTCTTTCTTTTAAATTTTCCTTTGTTTATTAATTTTTGTTATTCAATTTTCTTTTGTTTTTAAATTTTATTTTGATTTTTATTTTTCTTAATTAATAGTTTTGTTTAACTTTTTTTTATTTACTTTTTTTGTCATTTAATTTAATCTAGTTATTTTAAAATTTTTATTTTTATTATTTTATTTTTTCTAATTCCTTTTTTTTATTTCTTTTACCTATTTAATTAATTTAATTTTTAAAAATATACTTTAAATATTTATTTATTTTTCCTTTTTCGTTTTTCTTTTCTCTTCTTTAATTATTTTGGTAGACTTATTTTATTTTGTTTTATTTTATTTTCCTTTTTTTAATTTAAATATTATTTCTTTTAATTAATTCTAATTTAATTTTTTTTTAAAAAACTTTTCTTTCTTTTCCTCAACGCGTAGTGGACTAATCTTTTATGCTAAGATCAAAAAGTGCAGACTTGATACCTCTTGATTTAGAAATTGAAAGAACAGCTCGCGCTTTGAGAAAGGAAAATCTGAGGTATCAGAGAGGAATGGGTAACCCTATTTCGAAAAGACGCAGAAGTGCAGATACAATTTTGATAAGAGTCGAACAAGCAGACTAGTCGGAGATTCCTGAACTAAACCAAGTTAGAGTTGAGATCGAGAATCGAGAACAACAACTGAACGAGATGGCTGAAGAAAGGACTTTGTGGGATTTGAACGTTCCTAATCCTAAAGGAGCACAACCAGCTGTCATGAGACCGCCAGTAGCAACCAACAATTTCGAGATCAAACCGTCTCTAATCTTTATGGTGCAACAATCGCATTTTGCAGGACAACTAGATGAAGATCCCAATGTTCACATTGCCACATTTTTGGAGATTTGCGATACACTAAAGATAAATGGCGCTTCAGATGAAGCAATTCGATTGAGGCTATTTCCTTTTTCATTGCGGGATAGAGCAAAACTTTGGTTACGCTCTATGCCTGCCGGATCATTCACCAACTGGGATGAATTGAGTCGCGCTTTTCTTTAAAAATATTTTTCGTCTAGTAAGACTATAAGACTGAGGAAAGAAATTTCTAATTTTCGAATGAAGGAAGATGAGACACTATACGAAGCATGGGGGAGATTCAAAGTCCGTCAATGCCAGTGTCCACATCATGGATTTGAGAAGTCAGCTTTAGTGCAACCATTCTATGAACACCAACTACTCAAAGTGCACTGGACGTTGTTGCAGCTGGATCATTTTTAAAGAAAAGAATCTTTGAAGCTTATGGATTATAGGAAGAAATGACGATTGGTAGCTATCGGTGGAACGAGGATAGAAGTACAACGAAGAAGGTAGCAGGACTACTAGATATAGATGGATTGACGCTTTTGACTGCTAAATTTGATGCACTTGCCAAGAAATTGGACAACTTAAGTGTGAATGCAGTAGCGACTCCGCCAATGGGATGTGAAGTTTGCGGAAATATTGGCCATATAGGAATGGAGTGTTAGTATGGAACGGCTAAGTATACAGTTGAAGAAGCTACTTATATTCAGAATAATTACCAACCTAGACCTCGAGGTAACCCATTCTCAAATACCTACACACTCGAGTGGAGAAACCATCCAAATTTTTTGTGGTCAAACCAACAAAACCCAGCTCCTAGACCTACCTTAAATAACAATCCGAAACCACCACCACCTGGATTCCAAAAACCAAATAATCCTCAACCCTTTCAGAATCCATAACAATAGCCTTACCCAAATCCAACATCCAATCTTGAAGCCATGTTTGAAAGTTTCCTTCAGAATCAAAAGCAAAGAGTTGATGTCTAAGACGAGCTTATCAGACAATTGAATGAGAAAGTCGATCAACTCACAACTCATCAAAAGATGATGGAGCATCAAATGGCGCAACAAGCTAGCTCTTCAAATTCTAAAGCTTATGGGAAGCTTCCGAGTCAACCAATTCCAAATCCAAAAGAGTAATGCAATGCAATAGCTCTGAGGAGTGAGAAAGCTTTAGAGGAACCAAAATTAAGGCAACAAGAGGAATGGCTAGCCGAGAAAGAACCAATGAACTTGGAAGTAGAATTTGAACCTATGGAGGAAGTGAAAAAGGAAGAAGAAGAATTGAAGAGACTGAGAGAAGAGGATATATAAAGGAGGATGAAAGCTTTTGAACCTCCAATCCCATTTCCCTAAAGGTTAAGGCAAGCGAACCTTGATAAGCAATTTGGCAAATTTTTGAAAATGCTTAAGCAGTTGTATGTCAATATCCCTTTCACTGATGTTGTCACTCAAATACCATCATATGCCAAGTTCTTAAAGGAAATATTAACCAAGAAGAGGAAATTGGGAGAATGCGAGATAGTAGTTCTCACTGAAGATTATAGTGCTATAATTCTGAACAAACCACCACCCAAGTTGAAAGATCCCGATAGTTTTTCCATACCATGTGAAGTAGGAGCGATGAAGGTTAATAAGGCTCTATGTGATCTTGGGGTAAGTGTGAGCCTTATGCCTTTGTCTGTTTTTGAGAAGTTAAATATTGGAGAACTGAAGCCCACCAAAGTGATTTTGTAACTCGCCGATCGATCAGTCAAATATGCGGTCGGAGTAGTAGAAGATGTGCCGATTAAGGTTCGAAAGTTTTATATTCCAGTAGACTTTGTTGTGCTGGAGATGGACGAAGATGTACACATTCCAATCATTCTGGGTTGACCCTTCTTAGCTACAGCCGGAGCATTGATTAACGTGAAAGAAGGAAAGCTTACATTGAAAGTCGACGATGAAGAAATTATTTTTAATTTGTTTGAAATGATAAAACAACCAGCCACGATTTCTGAATGCATGAGAGTTGATGTGATAGATGAAGTGGTTACAGAGTTATTTAAAGAAACACGCATCGACTCATTGAATTCCTGTCTAAAGGATATCAAGGAGATGCAAGAAGTGGAAGTGAAGATATAAAGCTCTATATCGAGAAGTTTCCAGACCAAAGAAGAAAAGCAACCTGATCCAAATCAGTCTGATATAAAGGACGAAGTGCCACAGGTAGAACTGAAACCCTTACCTCTTGGACTAAGGTACGCATTTCTTGGCCAGAACTGTACATTTTCTATAATTATAAATTATGCATTAGATGATAATCAAGAGGATATTTTGTTGAATCTTCTTAGAAAACACAAAAAGGTATTAGGGTACAATATATATGACTTGAAAGGCATAAACCCTTCTATATGCACACATAGGATACTAATGGAGTAAGGATTCAAAGCTTCAATTGAACCTCAATGGAAATTGAATCCTAATATGAAAGAAGTAGTCAAGAAAGAAATAACCAGGTTACTAGATGTAGGCATAATATATCTTATCTCAGATAGTCCATGGGTTAGCCCAATCCATATAATACCTAAGAAAGGAGGTATTACCACAGTTAAAAATGAGAATGATGAAACTGTAGCAACTAGGACAGTTATGGGATGGCGTATATGTATTGACTATAGAAAATTGAATAACGCCACTCGTAAAGACCATTTCCCATTGCCATACATTGATCAAATCTTAGAAAGATTAGGTGGTCTCTCATATTTTTGCTATCTTGATGGTTTTTCTGGTTTCTATCAAATTTACATTCATCCGTTAGACCAGGAAAAGATCACATTTACTTATCCATATGGCACGTTTGCTTTTAGACAAATGCCCTTTGGACTCTGTAATGCACCTGCTACATTTCAAAGATGCATGACCTCTATCTTTTCTAATTTTTTTGAAGAGTTCATGGAGGTATTTATGGACAATTTTTCTGTATATGGAACTTCTTTTGATAATTGTTTGACTAATCTATCAAAAGTCTTAAAACATTGTGAAGAGGTAAACATTATCCTGAATTGGGAAAAGTGTCACTTTATGGTATAAGAAGGAGTAGTTCTTGGACACATTGTCTTTGAGAAAGGAATCGAGGTTGATAAAGCAAAGGTGGAAATCATCGAGAAAATGCCACCACCATCTTCAGTAAAAGAGATTTGAAGTTTTCTGGGTCACGCGGGATTTTACCGATGATTTATAAAAGATTTTTCCAAGATTTCTAAACCCTTATGCAATCTTTTAGCTAAGGATATTTTATTCATTTTTGACAAGGACTGTTCATAAGCTTTTTGCATGTTGAAAGAATTTTTGATATCAGCCCCGATTATTCAACCCCTAGATTGGAGTCTTCCTTTCAAGATTATGTGTGGTGCAAGCGATTATACAGTAGGAGCTATACTCGGACAAAGGAAAGACAAAAAGCCATATGCTATTTACTATGCTAGTAGAACTCTTGATGGAGCATAAATGAATTATACAACCACCGAAAAGGAGTTTCTAGCTATAGTGTGGGCATTGGACAAGTTTAGAGATTATTTGTTTGGATCAGTGACCATTTACACGGATCATGTAGCTATTAGATACCTAATAGCTAAGAAAGATGCAAAGCCGAGATTGATCCGATGGGTACTACTCCTACAACAATTTGACTACGAGATCAAGAAAAAAAAGGGAGCAGAGAATGTAGTAGCTGATCATCTATCTAGAGTCAAGCGAGAAGATGACGTAGGTGACAACACGAATTTTCCAATTGATGACTCATTTCCAGGAGAACAAATGTTCACTGTGCACAATAATAAGGTACCATGGTTTGCTGATTTTGTTAATTACCTTGTGTGCAGGATTATTTCGCTCGATCTAAGCTACAACTAGAAGACGAAGTGCTTTGCCGAGGTGAGAAATTATTTTTGGGAAGAACCTTTATTGTACAAAAGATAGGGAGATGGAATAATGAGAAGGTGTGTACTGGAAGAGGAAGTGCAAGCAGTATTATTTCACTGTCATTCTTCACCTTATGGAGGACACTTTAGAATGGCTAAGACGGCTGCTAAAGTCTTACAAGCTTGATTTTTCTAGCTAATGCTCTTCAAAGATGTAAAGAATTTTGTAATTTCTTGTGATAGATGCCAGAGGATGGGAAACGTGTCCAAAAGAGACAAAATGCCGCTACATGGGATTTTGGAAGTCGAAATATTTGATGTATGGGGCATAGACTTTATGGGACCCTTCCCGATATCTCACTCAAACCAGTACATTCTGTTAGCAGTCGACTATGTTTCCAAATGGGTAGAAGCAGTTGCGTCACCAACTAATGATGCGAAAGTGGTAGTAAAATTCTTGAAGAAATTTATACTCACCAGATATGGAGCGCCGAGAGTTCTCATCAGTGATAGAGGAACCCATTTCTATAATCAGTCATTTGAAACACTTTTGAAGAAATATGGGGTCAAACATAAAGTAGCAACGCCTTACCATCCACAGACTAGTGGACAAGTGGAGATATCAAATTGAAAAATTAAGAGCATCCTGTAGAAGACAGTAAATGTTGCAAGGAAAGATTGGGCTTTAAAGCTAGATGATGCTCTCTGGGCTTACAGGACAGCCTATAAGACTCCGATTGGGATGTCTCCTTTTAGACTTGTTTTTGGAAAACCATGTCATTTACCCTTTGAGCTAGAACACAAGGCCTATTGGGCGATAAAGACATTAAATTTTGACATGAAGGCAGTGGGCAGAAAAAGATTGCTACAGTTGAATGAAATGGTAGAATTGAGATGGGACTCATATGAAAATGCAAAAATCTATAAAGAAAGGATGAAAGCTTGGCATGACAAGCACATACGGAGGAAAGTTTTTAAAGAAGGAGACCATGTGCTATTTTTCAACTCACATTTATGACTTTTTTCTGGCAAATTGAAATCGCGATGGTCTTGTCCTTTTCGAGTAGTACGAGTATTCTCTCACGAAGCCGTTGAAGTATGGAGCAAGGATATTGGAAATTTCAAAGTCAATGGGCAAAGATTAAAGCCCTACTATATTCCAGAAGAACTACAAGGAGAAAAATTTCTCCTTAACTGATCCACTCTAACAATCACCGAGGGAGAGGTCAAGCTAATGACCAAAAATTAGCACTTACTGGAAGGCAACCCAATTATAAAAAAAATATATAATATATAATAATAATAATAATATATGTACTTAATAATTACATATATATATACTATTACATATATATGTATATATATATATTTACGTAGCTAACGTTCATTTATTATTTTATTTCCATGAATTTTACTTTACAATATCTATTTAGAATTAATAGTATTATATTTTGAATTTTTTTAGTTTATTTCATTTTATTTTTCTTTTTTCTTTTATTTCTTTCTAGCCGTTAATTAGGATTATATTTCTTTTCATTATTTTCTTTATTTTATTATATTCATAACGGTAACATAGTTTGAATTTTGTGGACAGGGATTGAAGCTAATGTCATAGGGTATTAAATGAATTTGATGAGGTGGAAGACACTTGTCACGCATGAGAGAATTGGTTACATGAGAAAGGGCACTGCATGCACGAAAGGACCGTCCAGCAGATCATCTCGTAGGACATCTCACCACAACCAGCAATAGTTGTACGAAGCTGCTTTCCAGGTGTGCACTTTCTATTCACTTAACTGCAAGGTGTCAAATTTTGTTTGCTAGTTAATGGACACCTGTTCTAGCATGCAACCTCACATTAAACACTCCACTCATCTCTCAAAATTCTTTTTGCATGGTACTTATATAAACTTTATTTGCAAAATCATCCTATTCAAAAGCCATGCACGTTACTCTTCTTCTCCATTTTCAAATATCTTGAAGAACCTTAGAACCCAGCAACACTCCTCTTTCCCTTCTCCTTTTCAAGTAATTCCAACAAATTTCCGTCACTCTTGGTCACGATGCCACCATATAAAGCCTCCTCTCCAAAGCTTGTCTACAAGCGTCGATGCAAGTCACTCCTAGAAAGACTTAGGATTAAAGATGAATTCATGGGTATCCTAGAGAAAATAAGATGGAGAACTCTATTTTCAATTAGGTGTACAACTCATAGAAGGTTAACGTTGGAGTTCATTTCCACTTTTAAATTTGAATATGACCATGAGCACCCTGATGCCTTTGGCCAGATTGGCTTTGAAATGAATTTCACTCAATATCTCACCACCATTCAGTCAATAAACTGCCTCTTAGGAACCCCCATTGATGGTCTTAGAGAGCCACCTATAGGATATAATGAGAAAGATGCTTGGCTTTTATTATCAGGACAAAATTCACCTTTTAGGACCTCCTACACAACTAATGCTTTGAGAAGCAAGCCCCTTAGGATCCTTCACTGCTTTTTGTCCAAAACTCTGTTAGGACGACATCAAGGTGCAAGAAGGATAACTAAAGAGGAGCTTTTTCTCTTATGGGCAGCCTATAATGGACTTAAAGTAGATGTAGCATTGTTTTTGTGTAGGCACTTTGTTAAACTTCACCAAGCCTCTCATTCCACCTTAGTAATTAGAGGTATTGTTACCAAGATAGCCATGGGTTTCAATGTATTTGATGATGGATACGCAGAATGCCCTCTTGGAAATATTGAAAAAGAGAAATTCACCATGAGCTCACTTGTTAACATGAGAGTAGTCGCTAAACATGAGGGATACTTTTACTTTTTAGCTAGGAATGGTGACTTAGAAGGAGATCCCATAGCATGTGTAAGTGAGGGAATGAGTGATATGGTTGTTGAAACATCAGAAGTAGATGAAGAAGAGAGCGATGAAGCTACTGAAGAAGAGGAATCAGAAGATGAGATGGTCATGCATGGCACATTTGGCCAACCACCTGAACATTTAGAGGAAGAAGAGGACCCTGAAGAGGACCTTCCAATGGAGATTGAGCGGATTGTTCCTATTGTCCATGAAGGTATTCACCCTTCAACCAACTCCAACAATGCCACTGTCATCCATTTGGAAGGCATCCATGCTAAGGTTGATCACCTATTGGTCCTCATGCACCAACTCATAGACTCTCAAGGGTTAAGCCCTACTGTCCCTACACATCCTTGATTAAATATCTCTGCCCTTCACACTCTTAGTTACCTTTTGCTTAGATAAAACCTAGGCCATGGTTTATGTACATATTTACTAGACCATATTTTGCTAGAAAATCATTTTGTGTATATATTTCCTAGGTTGTTGTGAATATCATAAAATAATATGAGTGTGTTTATTTTCTTATAATTTTTGGTGATTTATTTTCTCATCTATCTCTTTGAAAACGCATGAACAAAATGGTGAAAATGGCTTCATAATTTGTTTTTTTTTCAACTGGACCTGTTCTAGATCGTCAGTTGGAAACGATCAACAAATGACCTTCTCAACGATCGTTTCGACTAGCGTGAATTCTTTCCATTTAAAATGTGGATTTTGAGCCCACCCTTTAATTTGCAATCATGGGCCTCTACCAAACCAGCCCATACCAATCCATTTGCCTTTTATTAAAGCCCACCACACCTTTTAACCCAAACCCTTTTTCTTTTCTCATAAAACTATAAACCCAAATTCAAAACCCACCAAACTAAAAACCCTTTTTCTGAACCCTAACACCCTTTAATTAGACCCAACCACCATAACCCCAAAATTAATTCAAATTTCCCCTAAATTACTCCATAACCGCCATTTTCCACCAACCCCAAACACCCAACACAAACCACCCCTTTCACATCATTTCACCTTTCCTCTCCATGTTTCAAACACCCTCTTCTAGCCAATACCACCATGCAATGGCCAGAGTCAAGCTCCTTAGTGTTCCCGCCGATCAGCTCACTATCCGTCGAACCCGATCCCATAGACCACCATCTCCTCCATGCCAACCTTCTCCTCAACCATCCCCTTCTCCCCAACCCTCACCACAGCCATCACCTTCACCCGAACAAGCACCATCACCCCCACCATCTCCTCCACACACAATTGAACCGTCCACCTTCAGAAACCGAAAGCGCGCTGTCATTAGAGAAGAACGAAGAGCAGCTCTCCTTGAACGACGTCAACGCCGTCGGCAGTGTCTGTATGGGAAGCTCAAGCATAGAAGCTTCACCTCCACCAGGTACCTAGATCTTCATGCCTTCTCCTCCTTATCCCTTGATTCCCCTTTGTGTTCTCTGTTTCAAACAATGGGTTGGGAAAATTTTGTGGCAAACCAATTTCCCTCTTTTAAAGAACTTACTCTTGAGTTTCTTAGTTCCCTTAGGAAAAAAAAATTCAAAAATTTCTAAGCATAGCTTTTCAATTGTTGGGAACAGACATTGCCCTTACCTATGATACTCTTAACTATCATTTGGGTTTCACCGATTGCGAAAATGGCTTCAAAACCATATCTTCTGATTTTAACCCTGAGTTAACTTGGAATGAACTTTCTTATCGAGCCCATAGTTTTGCAGACAGACAAGCCAAGTCCAACGAAATTGATAATGTCATTTTGCAAATCATACATCGATTCCTTGCTAACACTATTTTTGCTCGAGGTAAAAGTCAAGGACATGTCTCCACTCAAGAGTTGTTCTTTCTCTCTGCTTTTCACCGTAATCAGAAAATTTCCCCTGCCACTTGGATTATCGACGACATGTTTCATATTGCCTTTTGACAAAAGGGAGTCATTGCTTTTGGCGGGCTTATAACTGTCATTGTCCTTAGTTTGAGCCTTTTTACCCTTGATGACCGACCTTTTAAGCCATTACCTTTGGTTGATAGCATAAATCGCAAAACTCTCATTTACATGGGCTTACTTAAGAAACGCAATGGAGTTTCAATCTTAATCAACAGAAATGGAGAACAACTTGTGGTACCTGAAGATGGCATTCCCATGCAGAGCCTTATCGCTGACCCTACTGCCAACGTAGACGACCAGCCACATGATCCAGCAGAGTCCCTTCCACCTTCATTTTTCCAACGTCATGTCTTAGAGCGCCTACAACGCATCGAGGATAATATTCACCAGCTAACCAACACCATCCTCCACCTTGTGCTTGATTCAGATGACTCGCCATCTCTTTAAGATTGTCTATTTTAGGATTTTAGACCATTTTATTTTAATTTCGAATTATGTTTTCATGCTTTTCTATGTTTGTATTTTCACTTTGTTGTCTTTTTAATTTAGCACCTAAACTTTTATTGTCTTTAGTTCTTTATTAATCCTTGTTCTTATTTTATTTCCTTTTTGTTATTTTTGCATGAATATGTTTGTTGTTTATGGATTGAATGATGCTCACCTTGATATCTTTTTGAGTTTTGTTCAACTTGAGCATACAACAGGATTGATGTCCACATTGAGGACAATGTTGAATCTAAGTGTGGGAGGTATGCTTAAACTGCATTATCTTTATTGTTTTCATTCGAAACGATCTCCCAAAAGAGCTTTTCACAGGTCATTTCGGCATCATACCTTTGCTATTACTTTCATGCATTTTTCTGCCTATTGATTTAATGTTACATATTGGGAGGCAGAACACTTTGATGAATATGCATAAAATTGTTTTCAAAACAGCTCAAATTTACTCTTAGATATTGAATTCTTGGTTTCTTTTAAGAATGAGAACTGGTCAAATCCTTAAGCCTTGATTTCTCATTTAGGTGTAAAACCACTCACTTTGGGATTGTACTTTAAGGACTGGAACTTGTTATTTACCTTAATAATTATGGAAACTAGATGATACATGGGTAGCGTACAATTCGCTTAAGGAAAACTATGTGTAAAAGGTGTTAAGACACAAATCCTAGAACAAATTTTTTCAAGACTTTCGAAGCGAAATTTTAAGGTTTTCACACTTATAGGGACATGATTCAGGCACTTCTTTGAATTTAACCACATTAACCTTCCATCCTACCCTTTAAAGTCTAACCCTTGTGAGCCCGTTTGAGCTTGTATCCATTTTCTTTCAAAAATAACCCATATAAAAAAAACCAAACCCTAAAAAGAATTTTTGACTATCACCCTTGAGAAAATTATTTCTTTGATTTTTAAAAAGTGAACTTAAGGAGAGTAGATTGGATTATATGAGAGAATTTTTCCTTCTCTAAAATCTACATGAAATGGTCTATTCAAGTTCAAAAAAGTTCGATAAAAGAAGAAGTGAGACCATAAAGAACCATTTGCTAGAAAATTGCATTAAGATGTCTAATAATCTCAATTAGCAAATGAGACACCATTGAGAAGGGACGAGTACACAAAAGTTTGTATTCCTCTTTCTCTAAAGATCCCCTAGTATGAAAAAAAAAGAAAAAAAATGCAAAAATAAAGGAAGAATGAAAAAGGAGAAAGAAAGACAAGAAGCAAAGGAAAAGAACTTATTGGTACAGAATATGAAGCTCTCTCGAATACAATAGTCAAAATCTTCCTTATTTTTCAAACTTTGAAAATCAAAAGAATAATTTCTCACTTTGAGCCTTATTTAAAACTTTTCTTTGATATTAACCTGTATTAATCCCCTTTACCCCATTACAACCCTACAAAGACTTGTTGATTCCTTAAAGTTGTGTTTCCTTCATTAGTGGAGAAAGTGTTGTGAAATTTGCCTATGGTATTTAGAAATTCAATCAGAAATCTAACTGTCTAAACATCTAACACACATTTTTCTCTAAAGGCAAGTTTGTATCTTCCTAAAGTACATTTATTTCCACATGATTGAAGTAAATGTGTGAGAACTTGTTAAAAGGAACATGATCTTAGTTGAGTGTGTCAAATACTTCTTTGAGCATGACAAGAGCTTTAGGATTGATTAATCTCTCACTGAGATTTTTCATTCATTGCATGAAAGACATTTTGCATTTGCTTGAGGACAAGCAACTGTTCAAGTGTGGGAGATTTTGATAACAACAAAATATGCATATATTTTACCATTTATTTTAATTAAATTTAGCTTCATTTTGAATATTAAAATAAGAATAAAAATCTATTTTACATGATTTTCTCTCTTTATTAAATTATCATATAGACTATACTAATATTTGTTGTTTTGAGCAAAATTGGACCACATATGACCGATTTGGCATCAAACAAAGGCAAATAAGGTTATTAAAGCCTTGTTAATATTTAGGCCCAAGCCATGTCCTTAAAAAGACTGAAAAGCCCTTGTCCAACATTCATAAATTCAAAAAAAGAATGGTGAAAAGTTGATCAACGTGGACAGCTGAGAACCAAGCGCGGAGTGAGCTGCAAAACGACCTCTCACCAGATCATTTGGATTGAAACGTCACAGTTTTGATAGAAGCATTGAATCTAGCCTTGTGAGCTACCTCATTCAGCATTTTATATTACCTTTTACATGGTGGAGAGCAGCTTGGCAGGTCAATTGGTGCAAGTTGACATAAGGAGACGTGGATTAATGGGAGCCAATCAATAATTCCACATATCAGCTAAAGGAAAGGAAGCAGTTGTGTGGAGAAACCTGGGCCAAGTAAAGGAAGCATCAAAACTGTAACACCCGCCGCCCAATCCTAGAGAACCAAACGGTGAGCGCTACATTCGGTGCCGGAGCACTGACCTATGTCACTTACTAGCTCTAAATCACATATTAGAAGTGGTTAATTATTCATAAGGAGGCAAGTAATTTTTTTTAATAATATTTTTCTTTTAAAATAAATCAAAGCTTAGGAAAATCCTTACGAAAAATTTCGCAAGAATTTCCCCTAAAAATTGATTTGCTACACAAAGAAAAATATACACACACTTCCAATATAATTGTCTCCAAACCCCATACTCCAATTCAACTCAAATCATTAACAAGCACTTCTAAATATCCATCCACTACATTTATATACCATCATCGATATTATAAACCCGCATATTTCAGGAATAATTATTGATATTCATACACCAAAATATAATAAAAGCCATTACTCAATTAATCACAACTCTTAACTAATAATTAACTTAATGTATATAACCTTCACCATTTACAATATTTATATACATGCCAAAATCACCATCAA
>CANUEX010082687.1:0-45462 GCA_948099535.1 Jatropha multifida | reverse complement strand
AAAAGAATAGTGACGCACAGTGTTTTTCAAAAATATCCGATTCGGGTCTAATTTAAATTAATTAAAATATTCGACACCAATCTATGATTATATTAGGATATAATAATACAAATATGTGAGCCTAAGTTTTCCTCAAATAATAAAATTGGTGGACGTTTTCTACTATTCCCACATATTTTTTATAAAATTTTTGGAACTAAAATTTTTAAAGAATGCAAGAGTCTCCTCCACTTCTATAATATAGATACATATAAATATCTATATAATTTGGAACATTTCAATACTTATAATTACGCAACACGCTTCTATATTTGCGCTTGATTTTATCGAAATAGGGCACAATTATCGGGCGTAAGCTTATTAATTGTCCAATCTACATTTTGTTTGCTATTCTTGCTAATTAAACGGAAATAAGAGCAGTAAGAGAGATTATTGAAGGGCATTTTAGACTCTCTTTGAACATCCTTCCTAAAATTTTCATTTAGAATAAAATTCTGTATATAAAATAAATATTCAAAATGAAAATTTTTTTTTAAAATAAAAGAAAGGAGAGAGTATTATGTTTCTCCAACTTATAATTATAAAATTTTTTATAAATATCATATCAAATCTCATCAATCCAATCGTTTTTTTTTTAATCCGTGGATATTGCTATTCAAATTTTGAAAACTCCTAATATCTTACCATGGATCGGTTTTCTATTTAGATGCCGTCGCATTTGATCGAATAAAATTTTAATTACTTTAGCCTTTTCATTTATATATAAAAAATATAAATTTAATTTGATCTCACTTGTCAACAAAATATTGTCCGGAGGACGAGCATTTTAAATAAAAAATTATTGTCATATTATAAATAGACAGTAAGACTTTATTTTATTGTGCATTTATTCCAACTTTGATCACTAATAAGCAAACTATTAGTATTATATCTTATTGATAAAAATGCACATTAAATAAGAATAAAATATAATTAACTTCGAAGCACTTGTGTTGGTTATATTATGTTGCTTCCTCAGCCGAAGAGAAGGCAAGGGTGCGAGACGAGAGGAGGAAATAGAGTTTTGAGAAGTGGAGAGACCTTGACGTGGCTGAGGCTCCGATTAAAAGTCGACAATTGTGAAAAATAATTTAAATATTATATAAAATGTCCAAAACTATTTAGATAATTATAGTAAATTTGAAGGACTAAATAATTATTTTCCCAAATAAATATTTTAATCTGAGCCTCTTCTCCAAGGACTTTGTAAGTTGTCTACTCCAACAGGATTGCCACCTTCCTCCCAATGTACAACTTGGTAGAAGCAACTTCCTTAATCCTTAGTTTTGAGATTCCATCAACCAAATAAGACTTTAAATAAACATTCATTTCAATTTGGAAATTTTTTTTTAATTTATATACATATATATAATTCTTTCTCCAAGGTAAATTTTCAAATTTATTTCCAAAGTTTCATGCCACCTGTTCTTTACACAAACTGGTCTTGCTATAAGCATTGATGTGAAGTTGATTTTTCTTCCATCCTTCTTTTTATCTTAGCAATCTACGAACAATATTAGGAAAAATCTCTATCATTTTTATCACTAAAGCCCCTTCCCTTGCAACCTTCATCTCCACCCATGCCAGCTCAAGCTTTTGCGGTAACTTTTCTGAGGGATGATACGGTTTAAAAATAAAGAAGGATTAGGGGTGTTTATGTCATTTCACAAGACACTTAAAAATAAAATGTAAGTCGTTTTGTTGCATGCAAAGATAATGGTGTATAAGGAGAAAAACACATGGAGGTAAAGTAGTTGTGGCGGTGGAATGGTGGTTGTGGTGGTGGTGTTCTAATTTTATTTTATATTTACGAACAAATATAAAAATAGAATAAAGATGACATTCCATAAATTTTTTCAATTAGATTACATATTTGATTACATTACATTATATTCACACTAAATACAACTTTAGATTACAAGCAGTTAGAATTGATAATAATGAATTAATGGGTCAAACGACTGGTACGTAGAATTAAATGAGTTTACTTAAAAAAATTATAACAAAATAAAACAAATTGATAATTTTATTAATAATCTTCAATTTTATAATTCTCTTTTTTTTTTCACGGTTCAGATTGAATTGCTAATTTCACTTATATTGTCGGTTTTAATTCTAAAAAATAAAATTTAAACTGAAATGTAAGTATGTAGAGTTTCAGTTATAATTTAAAAGAGAGAATTGTTACTCACAGTTTAGACACCCAATTATCACAATTTTTTATTCAGACACCAAAATAAAAAAAAATTGATAAATGAATACACCAAAATTAAAATTATCCCTTATGGATATTATTAGTTATTGTTATTAATTATGATGGATGATGACATGCTTGTAGATGTAACCCTAATTGGAGTTTTCTTCTTTTCCAAAAAAAGAAATAAAAAGGACTAATAATGAAAAAATGATGAAACCTAATCCATGCTTAATTACATGTAAATAATACCATAATCCATGCTTAATTACAATCATAATATTATCAATTAGTACAAATTAATAAATTACACTCATTTTTAGTACAAATTAATAAATTAAACCGCAAAAATGCAACAAACCGAACCGTTGAATGTACGGACCGTGGGCCGCAAGTAACTCTTTAGGTCCCGCAGGGCGGGGACCGGACGCGAACCAAGGCCAGACATGGTTTTTATTCGTTGAAGATGACTTGTCCGTTTCTTGTATTTATACTCAAAAGCAGAAGATAATAATAATATTATTATTTTTCATTTTTTCCCTCTCTAGTTCCTTTTGTCCATAAGAATAGTTTATGGAGAACTTAAATTAATTACCATATAATTGATTTAAAGTACTTTTTATATATAGGTTGATAGGTGATTTATATTTATATTATATTTAAACTTCATTCATCTCATAAAAAGAATTATTAATAAAATTATTTTTTTAAATTAATATTTTATTTATGGTTATTTAACATAAAAATTTAATTAATATTTTTATTTATATAAATTTCAAAATAAAATAAAATATATTCACTTTTAATTAAAAAAATTATACATTATAGATCATGATATGTTAAAAATAATTATACCATAGTATGAACAGCTAAACCAAATCGACTCTTATTCAATTTTTAACAATTTCAATTTGGGGAATTTAGTTACCACTTTTAAACTTTTTGTGAATTTCTCAGTAAGCAAATAGCCACTTTTAAAAGCTTTAAATTTTTCTACCTCAAACCAAACGTTACCCAACTGTAAGATTTTTTATACAGAGTTTCCGTAATCCAAATCCTAATAAAGTATATATTATTCTGCCCCACTAATTTCAAATTTTGCCTTTGTGGTTGCTAGTTGATATTTTCACAGGTGTGAGGAGCTCACTATATTATTTTAATTCATTAGACTTTTCAATAAATAAATAAAAATATGAAATAATTTCCTATGAAAAAGAATGAAAATTTATAAAATAACTACGAATTCTCACGTCAAAAAGATCATTCAAGACCCAATATGGTGAAAAAAAGGTAAATGATTTTTCAAGTTTAAAAGAAGCACGAAATAGGTATTAACAAATAATAAAAATTTAGAATGGCAATAATTTAAAAAAAGCATTTAAGTAAAAATATTTAGGAGGTAGAAAAGTTATGCACCACGTAAGTGTTAAAAAAGAGCAGTTAGATTGCTAGATTAAGCAAGGCCAAACAAGTCCAGTAAAAATTGTTGGCTGGTCCAATTTCAACAAAGGCAGGTTCTGTAAATGAACCAAATTGTATCATAATAATTGTACCAAACCCAAAAGATGAGAAAAGAAAAAAAGTGTAGACACAATAACACACCCACTGTCCAAGCCAGAGTTCACTATATAGTATTAATTGTAGGCAGGAGGGGGACCATTCTTTCCTCCGCTTTAATGGCTAATAAGCTATGATTTGGTATTATTGGGCTCAACCATACCCAGTGTACTGCTCATATTAAGATTTCAGGAATGCTAAATTGAGAGGTACCAAGAAGAAAACAATCAAAACATCAGAAGACATGATCTTCAATTAATTGTTATGGAGATTCCTCCATTGGAGTACTAAGAAAACCTACCTCGGTTGTATGATTTTTATTAGATCATAAGTGTCCTCACTCGGTCCATTTGCTCTCGCCGAATCAATGCTCTCAACAAAGAAAATCGAAAACTCAAACTCTTAAATAATATTAATCTGTTTCACTCGGATAAATTCTCATAGGTGCATTTATAGGATTTTAAAATATTTGACGATTTTAAATTACTACGTAGGACCAAAGATTATATTAGCCAAAATGCCAATTCCTCAACATACCAGATAGAGAGAAGGACTACATTCACATTTACAACCTTTGTCTATTGGAAAGATTTTTCCTTTTAATTGTTTTTAAAATAAGAGGGGATATATGCGCTCTCACCTGTGTTCAGGGGCAAAAGGTCAGAGTTTAAATTTAGAGGCGGCAAATACTTGAATGTGTAAATTAAAGGGGCAAAGTGGTGAAGGTGCGTTACAACTTACTGAAAGGCTATGATATGATTTTTGCTGAGGTAAACTATTCTTTGAAATTTTTTTTGTGACAGAGGGGATAATTGCTTATCCTCTCATTAACGTGGCTTGTGTGGCTCCATTATTTCAATTGCTTCATACACAACTGATTTCACCTACCAGAGCTTCCTATCAACATGTTTGTTTTAAGATTTGAAATGTTAACTTATCTTAGGTGAATCCAATTTGCATTAGACGAGGTGTTAATTTATTTTAAATGAATTTACGTCGGTTAAACACAGGGTGATAGCGATAGATATAAAAATAAATAAATTAATTTTAGATCAGTAAAAAACTTTTTAAGGTTGAAGGCGGTGGATGTTACTTGTTAACAAAATCACGGGGGCTTGCAGGAAAGCAGGTATCATAAATTTGATTATGATTAAATATGAGTTAACCATACAATTATTTATATCAACTCTTTTATACGAAGAATGATGATTAGCTTCCATCTATTGAATGGTGAATGATTACTCAGAAGCCACAGTGGTTTAGAATTGGTGAGCCTTCCTAATCTGCAAGTTTCACAATTTGGTATACTTTTAAAACAAACCGTACGAGTCTTTTCAAAACTGGCCATCTTGAATGAAATTGTACACTTTGTCACTGCTTGGTTGGAATAGATGTTAAAAACCTGACTGTCCGATCCAAACAAAATGCCTTACACATGTCAGTTTGGTTCACACTAAATTGAAGCTACGTAAACAGAATAAATCAATTAAAAAAGAAGAGAGCAGTGCATTGATGTACAGGAATAGCTGTAAATCACGTGCTGTCTAATTAATTTTCTCACTTAAACGAGTAATGAGAAATATCTACTGCAAAATTTTTCGACCATAAATATTTTTATTAATTTAATGATTTTAGAGAATGATTATTCTTATTATGTAACCTGCATAATTAAAAGGACCTATAGGATTAGCTTAAACGATGGTAACAAATTTAAATTTAGCGGATTATTTTTATTAAAGTAAAAAATTTGATTTGTTGTAAAAACATCTATGAAGAGAAAATTATAAATTTCAAATAAAATTGATCTTTTTCTAAAAAAAATTAATTTTAATTAAATCAAACCAAATTAAATTATATATATTAAAAATTAAATCAAACTAAACTGCATCGCACGAAATTAAAATAACGATGTTGGGTAAATTTCATGTTAATATTTTAAATGTTGACATCTTTCTAGAAATCTATTTCTCTTGAATACTATACTCTCATTCTGAGAATTTAGTTGTTAATATTGGAGAGACTAATCGATTTTAAGAAGCTTCTGAAATCTTTTGTATGGTTAAAAGTGAATAATGACTTAGGTTGCACAGATATAAATTGTTGGATATCTGACACCAATATGATACCGGTATATTAAATTTTTTAGAAGTATCTGTATATTCAAAAGTACGACAATTCGCCTCAAAAATTTGATAAAAAATCAGAAAAAAAGTTTTAATATAATATCGGAAATTACTTAAATTCTAATGTTAACTCACAACAATATCCCAAAAAATCTCTGTACAATCATGTAAAACTTAGAAATTAAAGATTCATCTTCAGAAGGAAATTTTTTTACAGCAAATATGGGATTTAAAGACATCACCAAATCCACACTGGGGTTTCGATATGAATGCGATGCATCAGCGATAACATCCTTTGTACTAACCTCAAAATGAGAGAGAGAGAGAGAGAGCATAATATTGTCAAAGTACAATTTAATTATGCTCACAACCATACACATACTAAATCTAAGGACGGTCCATTTTTTAAAGAAGAAAAAAAGGTGAAAGATAAGCCATTAAAGCCCAGAAAAAGTTGCAGGTAATGGAGCTAACAAAGTGGGTGGTCAGTTAACCTTTTTTTTTTTACCATTCCAATCCAGTGAAGAAGAGGAAGAAGAAGAAGATAGTTGTAATATTCTATCCTGTACGTCTAGTTTTAATATTCTAACTGTGTTTTTGCATACAAATCCAGTGAAAGTTTGTTTGGAAAGTTATAAAAAAAAAACTTGAAAGTTGAGATTTTTAAGTATTAGCAATTGACCTTCCAACTGTTATAATTAACTACGACAGCTAAATCAATAAATTCTTAAGTAAATGAAAAGGGTTGGATCGTGATTATAAATCAACTTACTTATGTAATTTTTAGAACATAAAACTATACAAAAATCTTAAAGAATATTTTTAAGTCTTTTGCGGTGATATGATATCTCTTTGGCTAAGGTATCCATGTCTCTAACCTGGGTACAATTTCAGAAAAATGATAGAATCAAAATATTCTTCAGAAACAAACAAATAAAAGAAAATATGAAATTTTAAGATGAGCAATGTGGTAGAAAATGCATGGAGATGGATTGGGTGATCACTTACTCATCAGCCCCACAGCCGCTAGAGACATTGATGATAGGTGCATGGATCACCTTATTTGACAGTACCAAAAATAATTTACTTGAAAAAAATATTTTTTCAGATTTCTTTTTTTTTTTTTTTATGTTTGATTTGTCTAAAAGAATCATTTAATGGAAAACAATTTTTCCGAAGATTGTACAAAAAATTCAAATTTCTCTTGGGACAGAGAAAAAAGCTGTATGGTCGTTTGTCTATTTGGCTAGTTAAACATGGGCTAGGATTCCAAGCTAAGCCTCGGCTAAACCTGACAATTTCGATAATCAATATTCCATTCTGTAAGGGTTAAATTCTTAGATTTTCTTTTTATGAACCGAAGAGAAAATTAAATCATTTTTTTTTAAAAAAAGAGATAATTTCCCTTATTAAAAGAGTAAAATATTTTAAAAATATTGTCAAACTTATTATAAACTTACAAGGAGGTGTTTATTAACCTTTCATTCCTAATTATTATTAACAATAAAAACTATTATTTCTGTTTCGTAATACTTATTATGTTTGAAATTTCAGGTCTCTTAAAAAAACCATTAAATCTGTTTAAGTTACAATAAATTATTAAGTAAATTAACTAAATTATCTTTAAATTAATATCAATTCTCTAAAAAAATTATTAAAGTAAAATAATAATTATTGGTTACATAAAGAATAAACACGAAAAAACTATTTATTATTCTTGAAATAATAAATATAATAAGTATTTTGAAATAAATTATTTTTTCAAATGTAATAAATATTATGAAACGAAAATAATAATTAACATCGTTATTAATAAATAATATTAACTCTTGGTTTGGTCGATTGTCATAATTTTATCATTTTTATATATTTTTTTCTTCCAATAAAATGTTATTAATTGGACTGGAAGTCACATCATTTGATATGAACTTAATTGAACAAAAATTTCCGCATCAAAAACCCGTAGAACAGCGAAGAATATGGTTGGAAAAAATGGCTTTGGACATTGAAAATTGGACATACATTCCTCAACTAGATTGGATAGATATTTAAAAATTAATAATAATTCGGACCACTAAAAGATTTTCTCCAAACCCCAAAATCCACGCGATGAGGACCAGAAGAATATCCACTTGTGTGGGCCTTATTCACCGTGCCTTGCACGTGATTGTGGCCCATTAGTCCATTTAGTGGTTTAATTATATTTTTCTCTATTTTTCTTTTTTTTTATTTTAATTATTCCATTGGCAGATTAATTCGGATTCACTCCAGCAGACCCAAAAAGAGAGCAAATCGCTCATTTTCAAGTGTACTTAAATGATCTCTGTCATCTCATTTTACTATGGTGATTTTCATTTTTCCTTTTAAACAAGTGCTTACTTTTATTTAAAGGGAATGGGGGAGATTGGAGATCGGAGATCGAGGCACTTGAAAATCGACATAAAGCCTATTGAGTGGGGACGAGTAGGACGTTTTTCTCACCTCTTCAAGTTGGCATATGGAAGTGAAGTGAACAACACATTCCAAAAGGCATATTTGTAAGCAAGCAATGGGCAATAGGGTTGGCTTTGGCTGCCCTTTGATATTCTAAAGCAATGGTTAGTATGTGCTAGGAAATGGTTTTGGTGCATCAAAATTTTACCGAAGAAAATCTATTTTAGATCCAAACAAATCGTTGAAAGGGGAAGCTACCCACCATTGGTCTGTGGAGCTCAAGGCTGCTTCTGCTTCACATACTAGCAGAAAAATTATGCTTGCTTTAAGTGTCATTTTTGTGTGGTAAATTCAATATATGATTGTTAGGGTTCGTCCTATGATTATTGCACGCTAGTGGTGATCATAATGCCAATAATACTAACGTTGTTGCTGCGGTGATAGCTGCAATAATGATTGATATTATGTGTATTATCTTCTCTTAATAAGATTTTTTATTACTGAAATTTTGCAAAAAATGTAATTTGGAAAAGTTACAATCTAATATTTATATAGTAGAGAGTTCTGTATTCCAATAAAGTTTAATTGTTGAATAATTAGGCTTTATTTCTACTTTTTAATGTACAAAATTAAATTCTATAAAAAATAATAATAATATGAATACCCTTAATTGTCTTATTTTTCTGAAATTTTTGTATTTTTACCTAAACATAGTAATATGCTATAAAAAATTGCAAATTTAAATATATAATTAAATCATTTACAAAATGTAAAGTGTGACAGAAATAAAATTACAAAATTGATGGATGAATTGGTACACTCCACCTATCCAAACATCAACGAAAGCTTATGTCTCTACTAATTTAACAACATAGGTGTGTACGAATGATAATCTTTGGATAGGGCCTTTCCCTTGGAATAATGATTAGGACATCATTTAAGATCGAAGACATCTTAGTTGGAGACCACCTCATTCATTTATTGACATGATAGTTGGAAGAAAACTATGGCACTGCCAGGCTGGGATGATAATTTTACCTATCATATCTAATTCCATTCAAAAGATTTTAATGGGTTTGGATAATGAATAAACGTGTTATAAATAAGTTTGGATTATTTTTTTATTATTCATATGAAGTTTTAATCGGATTCGATTCAATGACAGATATTCGCTATCCATCATCAGTCAAATTAATATTTTAAAAATATTTAAAATAATTATTGTTTTTTAAAAAATTATATATATATACATATATGCATCTTTCTATTATAATTAATACTTTAATTATAGTTAATATTGATATTATATTTTTATTAAGCCAAACTATAATTTTATACTCCTGCCGTCCTATTTTGTTTGTTTTTTATACCTTTTTTTGACGTATCGTTTCTAAATAAAATTTTTTTATTAATATCTTAATAAATTAAAGGTGAAACTTACAAAATAATTTTTATAGACTAGATTTTTAATATGCATGTTTTGTCAAATCATATAAACGATATGAAACAGAGAGAGTATAATTTTTACTTTTTTTATTTTAAAAAGGAAAAAATAAAAAAATATTTTTAATGTTAAACATGTATTTAAATAAATTTAGATATTTAAACAGGTAATTATAATTGAATCCGTAACAGGTTCGAATAATAAAAGTGAATTTCTAAATGAATTCGGAATGTGGTCGAGTAATCGGGTGTGGGTTTAGATAGGAAATTTTAAATGGATACCTATCACTCACTTCCATTTCTCTTTTTTTTTTTTTTTTCTTCGGACTCGCTGTCATCCTTACTACAGGGTAATCTCACTTTCTATTTTTCTGTTACGTAGAATTGAAATTGAAATTCCGTCTTTCTTATATTATCAGATGGATAATACACTATTAAATTATCAATCAAGAGATATACGACTAACTATTATGATGCTAAATAATGATGAGATAATTATCAAATACAATACACTATCAATTCTGAAAAAAAGAAAATTAAAAATTTCAATTGCTTGGTCTCTTATATTATGAAATAAGTATTTTGATTCCTATATTTCAGTTTTACCAAAGAAAAATACTATATTAAAAGTCATTGATATTTATTTTCAACTGTAAATTTCACTATAAAAGATTAGAAAATTATTTTTATTCTAACATTCAAAATAGCGTTTTCGAAAAAACACTTTTAATTAATCTCAATATCTAAGGATCTCTAATATTTTGTTGGAAAAAAAGAAAAATGAGAAAAGAAAGAAAACTTGTGTTTGGACATAGGAGTACTTTGTTTTGGCTTTTTCTATTATCCTTCTAATTTAGACAAAAAAATTTGGAATTTGTTTTTAATCCCTCTTTATTTCTTTCCTACTTTAAAATAATGGAAAATACCCATTGCTAGTTTTTCTTTCCAAATTTTACCTCCATTTAAGCATAAGCTATTCTATTTTACACGGTAAAAACCTCATAGCACCCTAATTTTTTGTTGGACCTATTGTTTTCTAAAGTTATAAATTTTGATAATATCCCACACATTTCTACATTAACAATAATAATAATAATATTTTGTTATTTTATTTATATGAAAAAATTAATTTAATGTGTGATTATTATAACTGTTTTAATAAAACGATATATTTTTAAAAATATAACGGAAAAGTAATACATTTTAACAAAATATAAGGGTAAAATAATAATTTTTCCTTTGACTAATAACAAAGTTGTTAAGGGAAGCCACTTGTTTCTATAGGAGATAGATATTTTCTATTTTGACTCCCAAGTCTCCCTCATGAAAGAAGCTTCTAGGCTCTAAGCATAGACATAGCAATTACCTTTCTTTTGGTGCGAAAGGAGCTATGATTTTCTTGTTCGTGGACAGCATACCACAATTGGGAAGAGAAAGCCCCATACCATAAACATTGCAGTCTCAGACTCTGAGGACTGAAGAGGCAACCCTTGTGCTCCTAACAACAGCAAAAGACACTACCTGTAACGAGTGGGGTTCTCTTCTCTCCAATTCAATCCCGTCCCTTCTTATCACTTTCTTCACTTACCCTTAAGATTAATTTTCTGTGGCTACATCCAACGGTCAGTCCATTTCCCTGGCCCTACATTGATAGCGACCCCACTTGTTGTAGTCAAAACCAGACCTCTGACGTGTGTTTGGGCCCCACAAGAGGAAATGCAGAAGACAAACTCCAGTCAAGTCTCAGGGCCGGAAAACGACCCAACATTGCCGCACAGTCGATTGGTTAATTAGCGTAGGGTCAAAACACCTCTATCAATCCAGTGGTTAAATATTATACATCATAGTTGGGCCCTCTATAACTGAGAAAGAAGGGATATATGTGGGCTCCCCATGGGCCTTAATAATGTTTGCACATGGACCCAATCGTCCATTATTAGAATTTTTTTGATTGTACATAGAAAGGCAAGCTGTTGTCAAGCTGCCTACAGTATGTCGGGTCTGCCAACCTGTCGGGCATAGGATAGGACACTGGTGAAGATAAAACGGGCCCACTATTTCTTTTTCTTTCAATGGCCTGGTCGTTTTCCCGCCCAACTTTTGACAGTATGAGATAATCAATCACTTTATCACAGATTTTTTTTTTATTAACCAACTTTTTAGTTGGACTTACAGGTAGGCGCAACAAAGCCCATCAAGAAATCTAGGGCCGGAGAGAAATCACCGAGTAATCAAGATCCCAAGCAGAGAAAAAACAAGTTTAGAAGTCTATTTCGACTTAGAGCTGATCCAGCAAATGAGATTGCAGAAGAATACATGTACCCCCTGGTTTTGAGGTACTACCGATAGCTAATAGCTATATTTGAAAATGGGCATGCAAGAAAAACATAAAGGATTACCAATATGATTTTCTAAAAAAAATAATAGAAAAAAGAAAATCAAGAAAACATTACCAATATCATTGACCTGGGTCGTAGTGCTTGAAACACAATTTTCTTCAACCTATTCCTTGCAGAAGCATTAGGTTGCCTGTTTGCACTACTTTCATTCGGCTTACTCCCTAGGAATTAAATTTCGACACGGTACTCCACAAAAATAGGTAAAATATATGACACAAGCAATTCAAATATTCAAATTAAATGTTTTCTGAACCAGACCCTCACTGCCGGGGGGAGCAGAGGCAACACACAATCTAAGCGAGATGAGCTAAGCAAACAGAAAATATATCTCAACACACAATCTATATTTCACATAGCTGCAAAGTAGTACTCTAACCAAAGAAATGTATCTCCATTAAAGCTGATACATGTTCTTTCCATGATCGGTCAATCTTTGTTTGAACTGCCTAATTACAAATCTCAGCCTATAAGCAACCTCTTCCCTATGAATCAGTGGAACAATTAATAAGTCAAAACTAGCCCCGTGACAAAACAGTATGATGAAATTCATCCAACAATGAAGTCTGAAAGTACCCAATTCTGTATACTAAAATTCACTTCCTTTCAAATGGATCAGGGATTTAAAACCCACTTACATGCAGTTATCACACTCCTCCAGCATGGTGCCAAAATACACGAACGTCACCATTCATCATCTTCATTTCTTATAAACAAGAAAGCGATCAATGTAATCCTGCAAGTTAGGATATTATTATCAGGAGATGGAGAGAGAGAACAGATGGCAAGTGAGTTCCCTCTCCAGAAGGCAGATCAATACCATCTTTAAGTAAGAGGAAACAAAATAATAACACCCCTTTTTTTCTACCAAAAAAAAATCTTGCTTTATATATACATAGACAAATATATATTCTATTAAGAATTTCAAACCTAAAGTGAGAAATTACATTCTTATGCAAATCCCAAATGCAACCTAGAAAAACAGCATACTTTCAATATGGACTCTGGACCAGGTAGGTACAGAATCACTCTCCCAGATCTCATCAATACAAAAAGAGGAAGAAACAGGAAACCATCCTTCCAACCAGCACATGAAAAATAAACAACTATCCACAAGGAAAATGACTTCTGGATTACAAGTATTTGAATGCTCATGCCATTCTTAGAGATTCTAAAAGACTCCAAAATCTTCCTGACACTTAAAATGTCCAGGGCTTGCTAGTCTAGAGGGAACACCATCATCATTAATCATGGTTGATTTAAAAATAGAACCCACAACTCATAATCTCTTCAAAACAATACTCATCCCTGAGCTTTATTTTGGAGACATTAACTAGCAGAATTTTCTTCAATAATTCCTATGTAATCTTTATCTTTTTCATGACATTAGGGAGAACATGGAAGGATTTATTCAAGAATCAGATAAAAGATAGCCTAAAATTACTAAGGCTTACTGTTGTTTTTGAATGAAGAGTGAAGTTGTCTTCTGTATGATTCGCAAATTCTTTTTTTCATTATACAGGTCTAACCTTAGGCCAATGTCTGCAACAGAAGACAAACTAATAGATGCTATTGGAGTAACCATTAACTCCTTTTTCTGCCATGTTAGGAGTGCCCACTACAAAATTCATATGTAGATTTCAGTAGATTTTACTTTTTTCAAGTTAAAGTCCAACCAAAGATAATGATCATGTAGGCTAAGCCTGAGTCATTATACATGTACAAGAGAAATAATGATCACATTTAATAAAATGATCAGAATGCTACTAGCAACCTATACAAACCTACATGCAGAGATCATATGGAAATAAAAAGACTGCTCAAGCACTTTAAATGAGCAAATTTTTTTTCTTGGAAGAATCTGAAACAAAAAAAAGGCATAAATTTTCAAAACTTTCAAAGGATCTAACGCTTATCTATTTCAAATCCAAGGGAGATTAGAATTAATTATTTAGAATACAAGATAAGATGAACGATAGTCTAATGCTCCAGAGCTGTAAATTGATAAGCTGCCTGCAATAATTCTATATCCAAATATTTCAAAACCATTGATTAGAATAAGAGAAATGAACTCAAGACTTAAAAGCTGGAAATATAAACGAAGTAAAAGTATTAAACAAGAAACCAGAATAAGTATGTTCTGAGAGTTGAACAAACCTGAACATGAACAAGGCGAAGAAAAACAAGTAGATACCAAGCTTGATGAACCTATACTTCTTCTCAGAATTAAGATTTCTGAAAACTTCAGTGACGTCAATAAGATGTTCTCGTTTCATAAACCTGAATTGTTTAAATGGAACAGCTATATTTCAGAGATTATTGAATTTAGACAGCTAGAACAAAACAGAACCATATTCATACTTACAAAGAAATTTCCTGCATAATTCACTTTCCTACTTCTTTCTACAAGTTATTCTCATTGAAAAGTGAGAAAATAATATCATTTCAACATAAAACATCATCAAAGCATCAACAGACATTAAGAAGATGAAAACTAAACTAGCTATGCACTAGTTAGTTGTTACAAATCCATTGTGAATACATTTTATGTTGGAATCATTGATAAAGTCACAGTTCATGGTAAGATTTTGGATTCTGACTTCTAAGTATTCCTATTAAATGGCTAAAGAACTATAATAGTCCTAAACTTTTACATTTTATGATATGTTTTACTTACAGCAGCACATGATAGCAAGTAAGAGGAGCTTCCATAAGAAATATGACCCAGTGACCAGTCAACAGCAATAGAACGCAGGTTACCCCTTGCAAAATGAATTCAGGCAGAATCCACTTGTTGATGCAAGCTGTTGCTTCGAAGGGATTCAGCTGGTCAGCTTCCAAGTCTGTTAAGCACAAAAGCTACCCAAAAAGAAATTACTTACAGATTTTAATCACAAAAAACTAAAAAGCAGACTCTCTCTGCCTCTTGCATAATGCTAACATGTGAAGGCACAACCCTGGAGATTCCTAGAAATTGATGAAAGCCCAAATATGGTTCTTTCCCTAATAATTGATGTCAAACTTATTTGTCATTATATATAAATGTCATATGACATATGTCAAAGTTAAACACGAATAACAAGCACCTGAATATGAGATTAAATTTGAACTTAAAAAACACAAAATAAGGTGCAAGAAACAAAAAAATTGGTTGATCCATATTCAAGCCTCGCGAATGAAATCATGGAACATCAAACGCAGATAGACTGTGAAAACAAATTCAAAATGCACGAGCCATTCTGGAATTTGCTAAAAAAAGATCAGCATTCCATATATATTGTAATGTTTATTTTAAATTATTTGTTTTACATCCAGTCATATTTTTCCTAAATTTACCTCTCTGCTTCCTCATTGTCCAAATAGTTATATGATGTATCAGTATCATTGTTATCTTAGAGCTAATAATTTCATAATGGTAATAGTCCTAGAACGAAAATCGATAGGAAATGGATAACGCAAATTATGTGTAATTTTACAGCTACATTGTCAAATGCTAACAAAGTGAAGGAAAATAAGATTCGAAACCTCATGAATTCGGCTTTATCATTCGGTAATCAACCTAAGCCGAATATGTAGTCGGCTTGAAGTAATTCAAAACCATTATAGAAAAGCAATAAATGACTTAACAAACAAGAGAAACAAAAAATCAGAAATTAAACACATGAAATCTCTATTTCCTTCACTTTTCTTTTTTTTTTCTCAGGAACCAAACAAGTATTGTTAGGGTTTAAAAGCAAACAGAAAAGACGAAACAGAAAAGTGATCCAGAAAAAAAAAAGATAATTAACAGTAATAATGATAATACCTCATAAAAGAGCATAGCGAGAAGACCAAAGTTGGTGCATAAACAGAGAAGCCAGAACAACAACTCCCACGCCATTATCAACTTCGCACTAAGATAAAATGTGAAAGAGGTAATAGAAAAAAAGGGGCTAAAAGTGGAGGCAGAGTCAGTAGTAATAGTACCGCTACTTGATGTAGTAGCAGCTGCAGTAGCGACTCCGACGAGATTTCGATCCGGAAGCAGAACTATCGTAACTACTACTCTTAGAGAAAATATGGAGTGTCACCGTAGACGCATAGGAAAACAGTGCGCCGTGCGCGTCGCGTTATACTGCTTAGTGTTATTACCATTCAAAAATTTTTTGAAGAAAACTGGCTTAATATATAATATTACCACCAACTATTTAAATAGTTCAATTTTACCCTAAATTAAATTTTATATTATTCACACCCCAATTTTCAAGTGCAATAGCAATTGCATTTCCGAATGTAGGATTACAACTACAAATAATTTAATATTAAAAATAGGGGCTAAATCATATGAAAAACTATTAACTTTGCCATTTTTAACAATTATATCCAAAATAAATTTAACCACTCAGATACTTAAATTTTTTAAAACTTTTTGAACGAGGTAAATTGATGATAGACTCAAACGCAACGTTTATATTCTAAATTGGCTAAGTTCATTTTAGATGGAACTGAATATTTAGTAAAAATGTGAGGGTTAAATTGAATATTTATAGAAAAAAAGGTTCTTGTAAAACGGTATTTCAGAAGTGAAAAAGAAATTGTTCCAAGACGATGGCGTTTCTTTATAAACTCAGAGACTTGAACGGTGGGACAGTGAGCTCTTAGCTCAGCGACAGAAATGGTGAGAACCCAGAAATGGAGGGCTTATTTAACAATCTAAATCAGAATCGAAAACGTTGAATCTCATTATCCGTTACTTCTCTAATTCTCCTTTTGGGTCCCAAGCAGGTATAATTCTTTGCTTATATATCCTCTTTTTCTCTCTTCTTCTATAATCTACGCAAAATACCTTTATTGATTGATTTCACGTGTTTCTCTCTTTGGGTTTTAAAATTTGCTTGACACTTCCTCGAAGTCCAAAATTTATTCACATTTGTTCTCTTGCCAATTGTGGAGGTTATTTCCTTTATCCTTTCCATTTCTATATCATCTGTTTCTGTTCTTTTACATTTTGTAGTTATATAGCTTTTATATACTAATGTGGTTATTGTGTTACTATTTAGATCATTGAAAAATGAAAACCAGTTATATGTCTTTTCCTCTCTCTTATAGTTTTCTCTTTTTTCTTTTCTGTGTTTTAGTTGATATTTAAAATGCTAGCCAAATCATTGATTGAAATTCTCTTATTAGACTTTATAAGTGAAGCAAAAGAATTGCAACTTTGATCTATTTGTCGAAGCCAATTAGAGATTTCCTAGCGCTCTCTTTGATTTATTCATGGAATTGATGAAGGTTTTGTAAGCAATAGGCATTATTCTCAACTTTTTGCTGTCGATTCTGACTAATTATTGTCCCTTACTGAAACTTAAATGAGAGTTTGATTGTTGTCAAGAGTTTCCATATAAGAGAATTTCTCCCTGATGGTGTTGATTATAATGCAGCTTATGAAGTGTATGTTTCTAGTGATAAATTCATAAACCCTAAAATGGCATTGGTCAACTGCATTAAACCCATGTTTGGTTTAGATGAGTTTGATGTATAGATTATAGAATTCATTTGTATATGGCAAATTTTGATTTAGTAATGTCGAATTCCATAAAATTGAATTCATGGGAGTGAAATGGGCATTTCCTTTTATATGAAATATGAAAACTCGGAATTCCAAATGGATTCTGCAAAACTTTGTGGAATTCCTTTAACAAACAAGGCCTGAAGATCACATAGAATCTTATAGATAGAAATGGAAAGTGTTGATGTTGCTGGAGCTAGCTAGGATCTCTGTTTTAGATTATGTAAATGGGGTCATCATAATCCTTCATTATATTTGTAGTATGTGCAGCATGTTTTGAGTAAAAAAGTAATGGATTTCCTGTTTACTGAATGCTAAAAGTTTCTATGGCTCTTAAATGATATTTTGGAACGAAAGTTCATAGTGCTGTAAATTTATTGGATTAGCTCTTAACCTTTTGTGCTGTTGAGTCAACTTTAGGGCAGTTTATGATCATAAGAGTACTAATAGATTCCCAGTAGTCATTTGTGATCTAAAAAGAGAGCTAGGGAAGTCAGACTCGTAGCCCTCAATTGTGAAGGAATCCTAATAGATTCCATGTTACAATCACATAGTACCATAAGATAGTGAAATTGTTGCTTCGGGCTTGGGCACATACCTAACCTGGTCGTTTATGATGTCAAAACTACTTGTCTAAATAGATGACTCTGAGAAAGAGCAATTGGTGTTAAAATGTATGACAAAAGAATGATGTGAGTTTTGCACATTGAGGTTTGACAAGTCTAACCTTGATTTTATCATTTGATTTCTTATCCCTCCTTATATATCCTTCACTGCAACCCTAAAGATGTCAACTACAGCTGTAATTTCTTTCACTATGAAATTGGCAGAGGGTGAAAGTGGGGGTAGTATTATAATACTACCTTAAGATTTGCCTTCTTTTTTTTTTTTCTCTAGTTTTGGGGATAGCGGGACTCTTCTTGTTCTTTGCATTGGCATCAAACCTTAAACAAATGAAGGCTGCATGCTCCCTATGAAGAATTTTCACATGAACTGCCCCAACCCAATACCCATTCATATTCAGGTGTTATCAGAACTAAAGTCAGCAGAATTTAACCTAAATATCCCTTCTGAATTTCTTTTTTGAAATGTTTAAGATAGCAGAAGGATAAATTGATAATTTAGGAGACCATGCTTGAGATTAATTCTCATTTCAACTGAACGCAAGTGAGTCAAATACAGAAATATTATAAAATTTTTGCTTTGTCAAACAACTTCTAGAATCTTATTCTAGAATTTACATTGCACTTGCATTTTATAAAGCAATGCAAACCAACAACTCTTCGAGGAGCATGTAACATCTTGTATCTCCGTCTCATGATTGAAGCAGTTCCAGAAGAAGGGATGAAGAAATTATCTTTTGATTTATTACATAAAGGAATATGAATACCAAAATTTGAGTGCATGGCTTTATATATTTTTTCATTATATATTTCCATCCGGATGAAAAGGTTTTCTCTTTGTATGAACTCGAAGGAAAACTGCAACTGTTGAATGTATAATGTGTTAACTTATGATGCCCTTGTATGTTTCTTTCTTAATAGTGATTTTTTGTTTATATGAATTGGTTGCTTAAAATGTCTCACATTGTGCCTTCTGCCTCAGGCTATGCCAGCATGTTAGTTTTCTCTCCTATCAGCACATGCGCAAGAAATGTTGTCTACCTGAGAGGGCATGTTCAACATATGGGCAGCAATATTTTGAATTTGGTGTCCAGAGGACAATCAACTTCATGTTGTTCCTGTTTGAACCTTGCAAATTCCAGGAAAAATTATGCTCGTTTGTCTGTTTCAAAGAGATCCTCCAGGCCATCTGTTACTACCTTCCACACTTCGAATAAAAGTTGTTTTTGTTCTAGCTCGTCCAAGGAGAGTGCCAGTTTGCAGTCCTTTACTGTGAAAAGTTTATTTTATGCTAGAAGTTCTTTGAAGAAAAACTTCAATATTTCTCTGGCATATCGAAATCTGAACATTAGGCTTTCACTGTCAAAACGAGGAATGCTCTCAAAAATTAAGGGTAATGTGGGATCTATATCTTGGTCACAGGAATTTACAACTGGCTTGATTTTTGGCCTCTTGGTTTGTTATTCAAGTTCTGAGCCAACATATGCTGAAGCAGCTGCTGAGAAAAAGGATGAGGATGATGCTGACTTATCATATGTTAAATTCTCCCATGGGAAGAAGGTCTACACCGACTATTCCATTACTGGTGAGTACCAATATTTTGTTCAAACTATTTACAGTTTACCTAATGTTATATTTATATATTATTTGTTTATGCATTCTGGACACCTAATATCATTACTTGTGTTTTGACATGTCAGTCTCCTTACTATGCAGGAATACCAGGAGATGGGAGGTGTTTGTTCCGCTCTGTGGCTCATGGGGCTTGTTTGCGGGCTGGGAAACCAGCTCCAAGTGAAAGTGTTCAGAGAGAACTAGCAGATGACTTGCGGATTAGAGTATCTTTCTTATGCCTCTTCTATAATTGAGCCTGAAATTTGGTGTGTGAAACCATGTGCAGACTGAGATTAACCTATATGCAGCAAGCAATTTTCTAATGTTATCTTCAATAGAGTACAACAAGCAATGCAGGCTCCAATTCTTTGCATTATGTTTCCATAAAAAAAGACCTCTGATTCTGATTTCTGTTGCTTTGTTAAATTTGTCAGGTTGCTGATGAGTTTATCAAGAGGAGGCAAGAGACCGAATGGTAAGAAATTTTAGTTGCACTCTTGTACCATTTTTTTTACTGCTTTTCTAACAATTCTGTATATGCTTATCTGGGCACTAACACCATCAAACAGAACCGTTGCATATCTGTCACAACCAATTAAAAGGAAAAAAAAGAAAAACAATTGTGTATGTGCTTGTTTGAGCATTAACACTATCAAACAGAACTAGTGCATATCTTTCACAACCAAGTAAAAGGAAAAAAGAAGCTCCTGTTATACAAATCATGAATGCTGGTTTACTGAAACCAAGTTACCCAACGCCACCTTTTGAATGAACAACCGAGGTTTGTGGAATATGAAAGTCTTCTATAGGTCCTAGTCATATTTTCAGTCACAACGTACATTTATGCCTGGAATTTGTGCTAGTTTTGAGTGAACTTCATCTAATGATTTTGCTGTTCTGACAGGTTTGTGGAAGGTGATTTTGACACGTATGTGGCAAATATGAGAAAGCCACATGTATGGGGGGGTGAGCCTGAGTTGTTCATGGCTTCACATGTTCTAAGGTAAAACTCTATCTCTCTCTCAACATTGTTGATGCTGACTTGGTATTTTTGAAAAAAGAAATTATGTATTTCTTTTTCTCTTCTTTTTTTCCCACTCCTCAGAAAATTGCATTGGCACTAAGGCACCATATTAATGGATGGCATGGTCCTGTTAACTGCAGGATGCCAATAACTGTATACATATATGACCGAAGTGCTGGTGGCCTTATATCTATTGCTGAGTACGGTCAAGAATATGGCAAGGAAAATCCAATTAGAGTTCTTTATCATGGTTTTGGTCATTATGATGCATTACAAATTCCTGGAAAAGGTGCCAAATCAAGACTCTAATTACCTCTTTTTTTTTTTGGCTTGAAAGGAGTGTTAATATTTGTACCAGTAAATTAACTATAAAAACTATCATATAACTGCTTGCAAGATTCAGCTGGATTTGCAAACTTAGAATCTACTAGAGTGACAAAGGGTTCAATGGGAAGAAAGGACAGTAACTCAACTTCAGTTTCTTCCATATTCTGTGAAACATAATCTGAAAATGAGTTTAAAGAAAATTCTATAATATTTGATTACATAGTTATAGTTTGTTTTATACAAGTAGACTACACAATTTATATACCATCTATCTGTTTATACTGTCACCAATTTAATAGAAAACAAGCATAAAAACAATAATATAATTGAATAGAATAAGAGAAATATAATTATAATAAGAAAAAATAGAAATTCTAATTTAGAATACTCTCATAGATCTTCTAGACTTTTTGGTACAACTCCAATGCACTTTCTTTTTCCTATTAGAACGTTTTTATTTTTTATTTTAAATATTTTTGTATATTAATTGATCTATTATGTCTATCTTTTACATTGTGTATTTTTAAGTTGGTATATTGTAATTAAGCATTTCAGTATTATTGCATTTCTGGTAAACTGAAATTAAAATAAAATAAAAACAAAAATAAATAGTGATTAAATTCTTTCTGTTTGTTCGTTGAAGTGAAAAAAAAATGCTAATATATATACTTTTCTCAAAAAAAAAAAAAAGAAAAAAGCTCCTATATTTCTTCAACATCTTTCAAAAGGCTTTTTACTTATTATTTGCTAGGATGTTTCAATAGAAGTTTTTTCTTCCAATTCAAGCTTATTCGTTTGGATTTGGCAATGAGAAATTTCCTTCTTTTTTTTTAATTTTTAATAAATTAGTACATAACTTGTGTGAAATTTCTTTACTTGTCCAATTCTAATAAATTAGTTTAAGTGATGTTACGTTATCCGTTATCCGTTATCCTTTTCTCTCTACCGTAAGAGGTACTAAGAACCAAAATTTATCTATATTTCGACCCAAACGTGAGACCACAGCATGCGAACTAAAAAAAAATTACAAAACCAAAAACAGTAAATAAATAAAAACATTTTTTTATTTACCATGGACAATATGCAACGTAAAATACTACTGGCCAGTAAACTATAATTTGAGAATTTCTAATTTTTCAATAAAAAAGTTTCTAAAAATATTTATTGACTATTCTATCCTTCTATTTTTCTTAAATTAACTAATATGTTCGTGTATTTAATGGAAATGTGTAAAAAATTAACATAATGGTATAGTAGTACAACATAGAGAAAAGACAGGGGCCAAGCTACATAATTTTAAAAATGCAAGGTAAAATCATGGATTTTGATAAAATAGAAGAATAAAATGGTAATTTTTCCAAATTAAATCAAGAGACAGCTTTTAACACAGAATAAGAAAAACAAAATGATTAAAGCTGATAGAAATATGTATAGCACATCCTGAGTTTGAATTTTGAAAAATGTGAACTTAATGTCGATGCTTGAAAATATCATCACAGATCACACGTATGATGAGTTTTAGACTGAAGGAAAAAGTGCTCGAGTGAAAATAGGCGGTGAAGTCTGGTTGCCAATGGAGACAAAACCTTCTACACTTTCAATCTTTAAAAACAAGAGTTTGGAGAGCAGAGGACAATTAGGAAACTTACACGAGTCTCCAAAGAGAAGTAGAAATCTTGAAAGATTTCAAAATAAAAAATTCATGGGGATCAAGATTACTAATTTCTTAAAAATTCATTTTTAAAGTCTTCCTTTAATTAGAAAAATATTTTTCGACGATTTTTTATCTCGAACATCCTACAGATTAAAACTTTTATCCTTATATTAGTAAGGCTGTGTTTGACAATAGTTTTTCGAGTAACTTTTAAAAAACGCTGAATGCTGTTTAAAAAGTTGTTCGGTAACATAATATTTGGACTATCTTTTAAAAGTTAGAGTAGCTTTTTGCGAAAAGTTAACTCATGTAACGTTTCACTTTTAGCGTTTCATAAAACACTACTCAAACGTCTAAACGCTGCTAAAACAACTAACAGCTATCAAAATAACTAATTTTGCCGAAGAGACCCTAATTCTTTATAAATATAATTTATCCATGCTTTTTTTTTTTTAATCACCCATACTTTCTTCCTATATTGTCTATTTCTACAAATCTGCTCAGAGAGCACCATTAATTTGTTTTCAAGTACAAACATTCCAAGATTCCAAGGAGGCATACAACAAATTTGAAATGTCTAATTAATTGTAGGTAAATCACAATTATCAATGAATCCCAAGGTTCCATTATCCCATGCCATCCTTTGGCTTGTTATGATCTTAAAGTTTAATTAAATAATTAATTAATTTTTTAATCTTCTAATAAACATTAATCTTTTTGTTGTTTGATTTTTAACCAATTGGTTAAAGGTAAATTAAAGAACATATTCTCTTAAAAGCAATGAGTAGAAACGATTGGGGGATACAAATTTCTACTTTTTTTACTTGTCTGTTTCCTATGAGTTTTTGAATCTTACTGATTACTGTCAAAATGACCAAACTGGCCTTGCTAGTGGAAACTGAAAAAGCAAACTTACAAGCATGTCTGCGTGTTGTCCTTTGCTTCAATGATATTCTGACACAAAAATTAAATTGACTTGTAAAGACCATATTTACAATGCTGTCCCTACCAACCACTACATCAGCAACTTTATTCTCTTACCTTCCTTAGGCTACATTCAGGGTTCCACTCCCATACAATATACAAAAATAAACATTTTTAACGTCTTTCTTTACAGAAAATTTTATAAAATAACAAACTTTAGAATTTGAATATATATTATTATTATTATTATAAAATAATATATAATGATTAATATTGAGAAGGTGTGTTGTAGATAAATTATCCAATTTCAATTGTAAAATTATCAATTCAAAGTTTTTAGAAAGTTTGATAAATAATATTATTGCATGAATTGTATTAATGGATTTTTTATTGGGTTTGTGAAATAAAAACTATGTTATATATATATTCTTGAAATATAAAAAATAATTTCTTTTAAAAAGAATAAATTTAAAAAACTCTAAATTTCATTAAATAAATTTATTTTTAACTATGATTAAAGAAAGTTAATTAACACAAAAAATATCATCAAATAATTATAGAATTATAATTTCTCAAAGCACTTATTATTACTGACATGAATTACATATTTCCTTTTTTCCTTTTACAAAATTGAGAAGCATAATTGCTAGTACTACATCAAAGGATTGGTTGTGCTCTATTCTTTCACTTAATTTCACAATTGGATTTTCCTGCTAACTACCTAAGACTTTAACCTCAAAATCATAAGCACCATCAATTTGTCATCATACTTCATGCACCTAACACATGCTTTCATTCATCTATTTCCCTCTTTTGGACAATCAAATCATTTTGCTTTTCATGATACTTAATTCAACTTTTTATCTAAAATAATAAAAATTATAATTTATTATTACTGAAAAAAATAATATTTGTGATTGAATAATCAACCATTTTACTATGAGTGCTGTAGCGAAACTGATTGTAAAAGCCAAAAAATTGGCTACGTCAAAATTATCTTTCCAAGAAGTTCGTTTAATATCCAAAAACTCTTAGCAATAGTCGGACAAGAAACTAATAATTTGATGAATCAAAAAATTTTAGGGTAAAATAGGATTTAAATGTTGATGTGTAAAGTTAATAAGTGAAACAGAACAAATTGAATAGTTATTATCTAAAAAATTAATTGTTTATGTCAAAATTATTTTTAATAAGGAGATTGTATTTTTTATTTCTCTTATAAAAGTGAATGATATATTTGTATTATTAAAGTAACTAATAATTGAACTTCAAATTATTGTTATTATTTTAATATTAGGATTTTTATTAAAACTAATTCAAACATTTTATCATCCCAAAGAAAAAATTAGTTACTTAATTTTTAAATACTTCCAGCAAAGCCAATTATATTGGCAGTCACAAGAATTCAAATTTTGCATAGCTACAGCCTACAGCCATGTTTGGTGTTTCATCGCCACCTCGATATCCCAAACAAAGTTTAAACCTTTCAAATCTTTTCTCCACTTCTCTTCTCCTTCTTCTTCGTCTTCTTCGTCCATAGCCAGAAACTGCTTTCGTTTCTCGGCAACTACTCGTTGCTTGGTTTATCTAATTTTTTCTGTCAAATGAGCCACTAGCGAGTCTTCCTTGCCTATCAAACTGAAATATAAAAGAAATGATACTAAAATCACTTCAGATCATTACTCCATTTCTTCTCCTCCTCCTTTTCATTACTCCATTCTCTTTCTCTCTTACTACAGATGGACTCGCTCTTTTAGCTCTCAAAGCTGCAATAACAACTGACCCGACTCAAGTTCTCGCCTCTTGGGCCGACTCCGACCTGACACCATGCCATTGGCGTGGAGTCACTTGTATTAATCATCGAGTCATCTCTCTAATTCTTCCCAACAGAAGCTTTACTGGTTACCTTCCTTCTGAACTCGGTCTTCTTGATTCGTTAACTCGACTCACTCTTTCTCACAATAATTTTTCTAAAATTATTCCTTCAAATCTTTTCAATGCTACAAGTCTACGCTCTCTCGATTTGTCTCATAACTCTCTCTCTGGTCCTATTCCAGCCGAAATTAAATCCTTAAAAGCTTTAACCCATTTGGATTTATCTTCTAATTTTTTAAATGGGTCTCTCCCTGAATTTCTCGTGGAGATCGAAAGCCTCACCGGAACTCTAAATTTGTCATATAATTCATTTTCGGGCGAGATTCCGGAATCGTACGGAAAACTTCCGGTGATGGTCAGTTTAGATTTAAGGCACAATAATCTTACCGGGAAAGTTCCTCTGGTGGGATCACTGGTGAACCAAGGGCCCACTGCATTTGCAGGAAATCCTGGTCTTTGCGGGTTTCCATTGCAGACTCCATGTCCAGAAGCTATAAACGTTACTAGCAGCGAAACCCCAGAAAATCCTGAAAACCCTAAGGATTCTGACCCGAGTTTTGCCGCTGAAAGTGAAGACAAACAGAAGGAGAAAAATGGGTCGGTAACTGTTCCTTTAATATCTGGAGTTTCGGTGGTTATCGGTGCCGTTTCAGTCTCAGTGTGGCTGTTTCGGAGGAAATGGGGTTCTGCTGAGGAGGGCAAAACGGGAAGAGAACAGAATATAGGGAACAAGGTCGATGGTATCGAGGAGGGGCAAAAGGGTAAATTCTCTATCATAGACGACGGGTTTAATTTGGAATTAGAGGATTTGTTAAGGGCATCAGCTTACGTAGTGGGAAAGAGCAGGAATGGCATAGTCTATAAGGTGGTAGTGGGTGAGAGAGGATCTGGTGCGGTTGTGCCTACTGTTGTTGCAGTGAGGAGATTGAATGAGGGAGATGCCACGTGGAGATTCAAGCAGTTTGAGACTGAGGTAGAGGCAATTGGGAGGGTCCACCATCCCAATATCGTACGGTTGAGAGCCTATTACTACGCTAATGATGAGAAGCTGCTGATCTCTGATTTCATACGCAATGGGAGCTTGTACACAGCACTGCATGGTAATATTCCTCTCCATCAATTTTTAATTTTTCTATGTAAAGTTAAATTGTGAATTTTAATTTTCTTTGATATTATTTAAAAGAAGATAATAATAATTATCAGAATTTAAAATTTTGGCCTTTGGCATGATGAGAAGGCATTTGATCACTAGATTTAAATTTTAGTTTACTGGTAATGCAGAAGTTCCATTCACATTTGAAATTTGAAATCTAATTAGAGCTTAATTATTTTTTTAAGAAAATAAAACTGTGAATGATCTTTTTTTTTTTTGATAAATGTGTACTGTGTATGCTATTAAGTGAAATGTTTGTTTTCTTATTGGCCATAGCTTACTCACTTGACATTCTATGGGTCCTACTATTAATCAAGTGGATTTGATGGGTCAGTTTTGTTATTACCCACTTCTATCTTTCTCTCTCCTAAGTCCTAATGTTTAAGAGAGCATCCAGGAAAGGTATTTTTGACTGTTCATCAGGCAAAAAACAGTAGATATCATTTGGTTTGGTGTATGGAACCATCTGTACTGGTCTTTGTAGCATTCTCCTTTTGAACTGGATTCTATATGTATGATGAATAGAACTTTATAATTGTTCATAGACAAACTCTTAACTTTCATGGAAGCACAATAGTATTCAAGCCATAGAAGAACGCTTCTTATCTATTACGTTAAGCTTTACCTGAAGCAAGCAAGATGAGGTTGTTCTTGTAGTACTATGCTCTTCTCTCTCTAAGATCGGACAGGCCCGGTGTAGTAGCCATCTCTCCTGGTCATCCCGTCCAGCGTTCAAATTTGACCAAGTCTCCCGAGCTTTCAAAACTGATAGCTATCGAATTCCATTATCATCGTTAATACTGAGATTTCCTTTCATGAAAACAAGTAGATGATTTTGCTGCTAACAAATCTCAACTCCCATAGATAAGGTCCAATAGCTATAGACAGATAGGAGAGTTCCCTGATGTAATTTAGCTACTGACTGTTACAAAACAAAGGGAAAATGGCTCTTGGGGCCCACGGGTGTGTCGATGGGCCTGCAATGAGTGCGGGAAGATCAATGAGGGGAAAATTTCTCAATCCTATATGTACAGGCTTATTGACAAATCAGTAGTGCTACTTTTTTTTATCAGTTATTTTTAGATGATTATAACTCTGGAAAGTTTTTAGGCCATCTTGAATGTGAATTTTGTCTCCATTCTACTAGTGTTGTCTTCTTTTCCCCAGTGAGAATTTCTGATGCTTCTGTGACATCTTTCCCTTTGTTTTCTTCCCTACAGAGATTTATAGTATTTGTCTCACATATGGTTTCATCAAGAACAAGAACAATTGTGTGCTATATATAATATATATTTGGAATGTTTTGTGGTCCTCCCAAAACACAACTACTAAGCTCTTCAAAGAATAAATACAAGTACCTTAAAAATTTTAAATAGACCCCCTCAAGAGTGACTGTCAAAAGCTGGGTTTTCCATGATGTTGAAACAATAATGGACCACTAAGCAGACTGCTTGTCTTATTGTTACTATTAAAAATTACATTTTAGAGGTCCCATGGAGACATCTAAGCACGAGATTTCAAGTTCAAAACCAAGCCAATATGAAGTGATAGCGACCATAGGAGTGTATCACCCTCGAAAGACCATAGGATAGGAGGTATTAAGTCTGAATTATGAAATTTGTGTAGTATACTACGTGCATGTTATTAGTGTTTTCCCTTCAAACCCTCATGAGACCTTTTAGTCAGGAAAGTGTTAAACGATTCATCTGTTCGAATTCTGATGAAAACTAATATTTTTTAAAAGGATTTAATAGATCATTTTCTTAATGAAAAATTCAAGGAATAACATACATTCTTATGATTTATATCGAAGAGTCAACTAGAAATTGAAAAATTGGATATGAGCAACTTTGATATACTTTGCTTTCACTATAATGTTTTAATCATTGCAGCAGGACCTTCAAACACTTCGCCACCTCTCTCATGGGCAGCGAGATTGAAAATTGCGCAAGGAACAGCAAGGGGATTAACGTACATACATGAATACAGCCCTAGAAAATATGTTCATGGCAACTTAAAATCAACAAAAATCCTTCTTGATGATGAACTCCAGCCTTACATCTCAAGTTTTGGACTCATTCGTCTTGTCTCAGGCACTTCCAAATTCACAACAGCAGCGTCCAAAAAGCAGCATCTGAACCAAACCATTGTAACCTCTACAATTGGCTCAAAAATTTCAACTCCCTCTAATATTTACATGGCACCAGAGGCACGAGCATTCAGCAGCAAGTTCAGTCAGAAATGTGATGTATATTCCTTTGGAATAATACTAATGGAACTTCTAACAGGCCAGCTACCTGATGCAGGACCAGAAAATGATGGTAAGGGGCTAGAAAGTCTCGTAAGGAAGGTCTTTCGAGAAGAGCGTCCATTGTCTGAGATTATAGACCCAGCATTGTTGAGTGAGGTGTATGCAAAGAAGCAGGTTCTTGCAATGTTTCACATTGCACTCAATTGCACAGAATTAGACCCAGAGGTGCGTCCGAGGATGAGAATGGTGTCTGAGAGTCTCGATCACATCAAATTGCAATGAAGGAAATAGAAAATTGCTCTTGTAAAGTTTTGTTTGCTGCTACTGACTTGTGATGCTGAAGTCGGTTTTGCTTCAGAATCATTTTGTGCAAGTTTGTTAAGATGGGCGTCTAAGTTCCAATTTTTATTATTGGGTCTGGTTAGTATGAGTTCGTTCTTATATAACGTCGAGCTTATATAATCTTCACCTTTATTGTTTGTCTCATTGTGGGACTAACTAGATACATGCATTGTTAGGAGTATTATGTTAATGTATTCTCTTCTAATATGTGTAAGACTAACTAGATACATGCATTGTTAGGAGTATTATGTTATTGTATTCTCTTCTAATATGTGTAATGCTTTATCTATTGTCTACCATATTGACCTTACTGGTTTGTTTATTTATTTATTTTTTTCAATTAAAAAAAATTGTGCTATAATTACCGTCATTGATCAAGAAACCATAGACTATAAGCACACACTATTGCGGATTTGAACTTTTTCTTTTTTATAGTCTTGGCAATGTAACATTTAATTCCTTGTCTTGACCCTAATGGGCTTTGTAATGGAATGTATTATATCTAACTAGTTGAAAACCACACGCAATCGTATTTTATTAATTATTATAGTTGATTATATTATTATTTTTGATAAATTATCATGCATAGTCAATTTCTTTTTATAAGCAAAATTTCTTTTATTATTAAAATCCAGAAAAAATTTAACAAAATCAATCATCTAAATCCGGGTCATCAAGCCTCTTCAATACACCATCCTAATTCGAAAATATTGAGTGAAAAAATTTGAAAAACTATATACCAGTTTGAAGTTTCTTCTTGAGATAAAGAAAATAAAATAAAAACAATTAAAAAAAAACATATAGCTTCGACAGTAAAAATCAAATCCAAGCAATAAAGGGTGGTATTGTTGCATCTATATTTCTCTTAGCCAAATTGTCGCAAAAATAATTTGTAATTAATAATGATTTAAAATAATTTGTAATAAAACGCCAATGACATTATTTGCAATAGCATAATATTATAAATTTATAATATTGTAAATCTATAATAGATATTTAGATATTTACAATAGATTTTAAATAATAGTAATGGGAGAATTTAGAAAATTATGTAGAGAAAATTTTTAAACATGAGAGATACCTAACCGCATAATTATACAAACATCAAAATGAAACTTAAATTGATTTGGATATCACAATAAAAACAAAACAGATGTTAAAATTTTTTATTGAAAAATAATAAATTCATGTTTTACAGAAAACAAACAATGTAATAATGCAAAAATTTCGCTAGGGATAATTTGTTCAGCAAATTATTTTAGTTATTTCCTATTAATTATTTAGTTATTTTTTATTAACATTAAATAAATTTTAAAAAATAAGTTAACGGATTAAAATATATATAGATAAATGAAGGAATAATTTTTATTTTTATAAGATGTGGATAGATCTATAATTAGATAAAAAAGAATTAATAATTATCTAGTTATTTAATAAAATGTTATTATAAATTGTAAATAAATATGTAGTTAGACTCATAGTTAAATATTAATACTTACCCGATTATTTTCTATTAATATTAAATAAATTAAAAAAATAAATTAATCAACTAAAATATATAGATTAATCAACAGATAATATTTAATTTTAATATATATAAAACGTGGATAGATGTAATTAAACTTATAATTAAATACTAACAAAAAAACAAAGTATAATAAAAATAAATTTTATTTTAATAGATATGCTATAGTGCATATATATATATATATATATATATATATATATAAGGAATTGGCAAAGTTATTGGCATTCGAAATAAAACGCCAAAATAATAGGGATTCTCCTAAGTATCCACTTTCATTTTATTAGGAGTGTATATATAATACTCCAAAATTTTTATTTTAAAATATTTTTATTTAAATTTAATTATAATTTATTAGCTAATAATATTGATATTTATTGAGATAAAAAATCATTTTGATTCGTCGAAAAATTAATTGAATAACGGTTAAATCAATTAAAATCAGATTTTTTTTTTACCAAATTAATTGAAATTTAATCCAAATAAGATTTTTTTTTTAAATTACTGTACGCTACGCTGCTATTTTTTCTCTCCATCCATTAACTTGGGCGGTTTGTTTTTTTATCCTTTCCTTTTCTTTGTTTTCATTCTTTCCTTTTTATTTTCCTTCCTTCTTCACGCAGCAGCAAGCAACAACACCCAGCTCTCTCTCTCTCACTCTCACCTTCTCTCTCTCCCTGCCTCTCTCTGTCGCTCCCTCTCTGCGCGACGCCGGCCACCGCAGTAGCCAGATCCAGCCGCACCTCCTCCTCCCTCTTTCCTTTGCGTCGCGCGGCCAGCAACGCCACCAGCAGCAGTGCTCTCTTCCGCGCGATACAGCCTCCAGCCGCTCCTCTCTTCCTGTCGCGCCACCATTTCCAGCGATCTCAGTGGCTCCTGCGCCGCCTCCAGCCACCTGTGCTCCTCCGTGCAGCCCAGTTCCGGCGACTCCAGCAGCTGGGTTCTTCAATCCAGCGATTTCTTGCTTCAATCGTCTCCGGAAAAAAAATATTTTTGGGACTGAAATTAATTTGGGTATTGATTTTAATTATTTTAGAATTTTCGATTAATTAGTTAATTTTCAGTAATTAATTACTTAGTTAAATTTTAATATTTGTGCTTAATTGTTAGTATTTTGATGATTGAATTTATTTACTCTGGTAGATGGTTGATTAGTTAATTTTTAGTATTTTAGTTTAAATTTTGGTATTTTGATTGAGTAATTAGTTAATTTGAACATTTGTGGTAGTTGAATAATTATAGGATATTAAATATTGGTTAATTTTAATATTTTTGGTTGAATAATTAGTTATGTGATTGATTGATTAATTAGGGAATTTGATAAAATAATGAGTTATTTGTTTAGTTAAACATTAATTAGAGCATTTTAATTAATTTTGAGTGTTAGTGATTCAATTAATTGTAGGATTTTAATTAGTTATTACTTATATTCCTTAATTATGAAATTAAGTTTATTAAGGATTAATGGGTATTATTGAAGAATTTTAGATAAATGGAGTATATTAAGAGTCGAACTAATTAGATGGTAGATTAAATGAATTATTGTGAAAAATGGATTTTTATTAATAGGTTAGATATATTATATTAGAATATTATTAATGATTTTTAGCACAAAAATTAAATGATTATTATTAAAGGATTTTAATTAATTAAAGTATTTTTGGGTGTTAATTTGAGTATTTGCCGGAATAAGTGGTATAATATGAATTATTAAATTTAAAGTAATTTTTGGTTAAAAAGGGTTATTTGATTATATTGGCGGAATTTCTAATGGTTAAAATTTAAAGATTTTAATTAGTCAAAGTTGATATTAACAGGTAAAGGTTGGAATTAATAAATTCGAGTTAATTATAATAATTTTGGAGTTGAATTAATTATTGAAGTTTAATTAAGTTGAAAATAAGGTATAATAAATATTTTGGTGGAAATGTTGGTTATTAAGAAAATTATTATCAGTGTCGATATACAATTAGGAGTACAAACATATTTTTTGAGGATATTAGAAATAAGGAATTAAGTTATTAAATGAAATATATTTGTGTGGTTATTAAGAATTAAACAAGGTAAAATAAATTAAATGATTGAAGAATATTTAGAGACTGTAATTAAATTAAGCATAATAAATTATTTGATAGTAAGTAGTAATTATTGTGAAATTAAGATTTTATTGGGTGAATTATAAGTTATTGAATTGAAGATTTATTATAAGTCATCATTTTAATGGTTGGATATTTGGTTAATTAATTATCGATAAACAGACTGAATAAGGAATAATTAGTTAATATACTAAGTTATTATTTTAGAAAGTTAATTTATATTCAAATATAAATGGATAGTTATATTTCGAGGGAATGCTACTAAAAAAAATAAAAATTAGATTTAAACTGACATATAGAAATAAATAAATAAATATATTAATTATTTAAATCTCTTAGTTAAGGAGTTCAGTATTTGATAATATTTTTTTTATTATATATATCTTTTTAGATCGATTGAGTTCTTCTACAGCTTTTCAAAGTCAAGACCCAAAATAGAATTGAAATATTCTACTATAACTATGAGTAATAGTAAATGGTGCACACCATCTTGCATATATGCATTTCATATACATGTCATACTCCATAAAATATTCAAAATAATTAATATTCATATTCTATTCTCATTATTATATAATGAGTATTCATTTCTAAAATTCTATTGTTATTATATTACTGATAGCATTCATCTTATATATAATATTTCTATTCTACAATAATATATAAATCTCGCTCTTGATTACATTCATATGTTGCATATATTGTATTGATTAAATTTGTTAGATATTTGTAATGTGATAATGATGTGCTTTGTATCTGGGTGGAGATTGAGACGACGTAGGTCACTATAGGACCGTTAGTCAGGTATAGGGGATCGGCTCCCTGATATATATATATATATATATATATATATATATATATATATATGAGAATGAGAAAAGTAGGCCAAGGGCCGATGGATGGATTTGTGACACTACTGATCAATTTTCACATGTTGTAAATATCTAAATGTGATTTGTTTAAAGGTGTTGATGTATGACACGTGCTTATGAAGTATGCTCATTTTATATATATTGCGAGAGCATACTGTCTGAATGCGTGAGTTTGCATTATTTATTATTATTTACTGAGTTTAGTGAAAATCACCCCATCCATAAACATTTTTCAGAAAACAAGTATAGTGCTGGTTCTTAAGACTCTGCTTCTTTCTTCGCAGAAGATCAGTAATTATTTTCAACTTTAAAAATGTTAGTATGAACTATTCTTGTCTTGAGATATTCCGAGTATTTTTATTCGGTTTCACAGTCAGGATAATGAATTCATAGTTAGCTATGTAAAATAATAATGTGTTAATAAATAACCTACGGAGTACTTTATGAATTCGGAGAATTTATGATAGGAATAGTTTGACCATATTATAACTAATTTATTTGACATTAGAAAATGTATTTTTAATAAATGAGTACATGCTCAAGTTATAATTGATACATGATACTGAAGTTGGACTAGAATTGATAATTGACTAATATTTGATAATGTCATAATATGAGCTTACTATTTCTAAATTCAAATTATAACAGTGATAGATTATTATAGTTTAGACTTACTACGGATTTCAGGGGTTTTAAACTTATTCAGGTAATAGTGCCGGTCCGGCCTTCGATTTGGATCGTAACAGTATAGTATATAGTATTAAATGTTTATGATTGCTTGAACGTGGATAGATGCCATTAGACTTGTAGTAGATGCCAACACATACACAAAAAAAATTAATAATTATATATTGTTATTTTCTATTGATTTTAAATAAATTTTAGGAAATAAATTTATCAATTAAAAAATATAAATAAATAGAGAACTAAATTTTAAATAACATACACATATATTTTTTATATAAAAAATAATAATTATATAATGCAGGAATATGTATTGAAATAAATTGAGTAAAAGATACAATTACTAAGTTTCTTGTCTTCTTTATTTTGGTCTTCTTTCATTGCCTTGATGTTTGTTGATGGTAAAAAATAATAATAAAAAAATAAAAATTTTAAATTGCAAAAGCAAAAGACAATATAATATTAAATTACAAAAGCAGAAGATAAAACAGAATAAATAATTCTAGCTAAACCAAAATATGAAAAATTCTTGAAAATCTAATTATATATGGATATAAGTTTACGAATATGGATAAGAAAAAAATTATAAAATTATAATTATATATATATAAATTCAAAGTTTTAGTTGAATTATATTAGATGGATAGATTAGGTTAGATTCAAAAGTTATCACTAATAAAAATAAGTTAAATTGGCCAATGAAAATATAAAAAAAAAATAAAAAAACACTTAAATTTTTCTAAAAAAAGTAAAATACAAAACAAAGACAACAGTTGAAGTTTTAAGTACATCCAACACGACTGGAGGGAGTTTTGAAAGTGCCCTAAAATGTTTTAATCAACACAAGTATAATTAGTTCATAAGTTTCAAAACTAAGACAACAGTTTTTTACATAAACTACATATGTAAACCTTGTACCAAGTCATCATCTTGAAAAAATGAAAATCTTTATCGTGCCATTTGAAAGTTTCAAATAAATTCAAATTGTACATTATATTATTGTAGAAGACGGTCTGATTCAATCCCTGCAATTCAACCCTATATGTTCAATTTCCTGAAGATAAGTCAATAATTGTCTCATCATTCTTGTGTCCAACCAACTCTACTGGCTCTAGAATTTCAGTTGGTCTCAGGTCGAATCTTGCACCATAATTCTGTTAAGAAAACAATAGAAGGTCAATTAACTATAACTCACTTCTATTAATAAAATTCTATAAATTAGAAGTTATAATTTAAAAAAATACTAATGCTGTAGTAGTTTTATGATGTGCCTTCAGTTTGGAAAATTTTGGCAATAGCAAATGCAAGATCCTCAGCAGTCCTGTGTGGATCTTTTACACACCAACTAGTCCAAAAATCTCAATCCCCATTTTTGGGCTATTGGGATTATTGAGTGTGAATCAATCGTAGTACCATCCATTGCAAGTGTTGATCTGATAAGAAATTTGGTGCAATTGATTAATTAAAACATTTAAAATTATTCAATTAATGAACAAAATCATAATTAGTTAATTATAGATGTGCCATTGATTTTTAATGGCTCTTTCGTCATAGGTAACAATTATAGCCGATGAAAGAACTCATAAAAGTAAAAAAAAAACAAAAATATGGGAAAGCAAAAGCAGTAAATAATAAGATATTAAGTTACAAAAGCATGAGATAAAGAAGAAGGTATAGGTTTATAGAAATGGATAAGAAAAAAATTGAAAATTTATAAATCTATAATTATTTATATATAAATTTAAAATTTTAGTTGGATTAAATTAGGAAGATAGATTACATTAGATTTAAAAATTATCACTAATTAAAAGTAAGTTAAATTGACCAATCAAAATATAAATAAATTGAAAAAATTTAAAATTTTCTAAAAAAAATACTGAATAAAGAAAAGACGGTCTGCTTAATATACATACATAGATGTTGATGATACAACTCTCACTATTTTTGTTTATATATTACTATTATTAGTATTTTTATTAACAAATATTAAAGATGGGCCAGAATATGAGATGGGCCCGTTTTATTTCCCAGACAACTTGGGACATAAAAGGTCTTTACGAATTGGCCCAAGCAATTTTGTGAGCGCGAGGTAACTTTTCATTTCACTCATGTTGATGGATATACTATTTAAGAGTCTCACTAATTTTTTAATATTTGAAAACTTAGTGTAGATTTTTTATGTTGAGTTAAGTTTACATTTATGTTGTTGTATAGAAATAATTAATTTGGTTTGTACCAAATAAGAGTAGCTTCCAAAATTATTTAGACCTCAGAATCTTTTTATTATGGGATTCTCTGCAAACATTTCAGTTATAACTTTTTTTGTTTTCAGAATCTTTTAATATGATATTCTCAAGTCACTATGATCTCTCCGTTTTGCTTTGCTTCTTGAAGTCTTTTAAATCTTTGTATCCGTACATACAAAGCTTAATAAATTAAAAAAATGTTTGAGGGATTGAACATATATTTTCTTAAAATCCAAAAATGTAGGCATCTGGGTTATTTTTTTTTAAAAAAAAATCCATCTCAAAGACACCAAGGAACTACCATACCAAAAGATTCTCTGAACAACGAGACAATGAAGATTAGAGAATTTTTCAATGACTATACCTCACAGTTAGATATTAACAATGCGATCTTTCATATTAGTTTAATGTATTCAAAAATATTGAAATATTATTTTAAAAGTATTTTATAATAATATTTTTGTTTAATTTATTGAGATGTTCAATGGATCATTCATTCTGAGGTAGTTTTTCTCTTATTACTCGTTAAATTGGTGAATATCTTGTAATTGAAATGATTTGAATTCGATATCTTATTTTTCACTTTATAATATTGAATCGATGAGGAATGAGAACCCACATGTTTATGAATTAGATTAGGGTAATCTTATTTTAATTAGGATTGATTTTGGTCTACGGTCCCACAATTTATCTCTTAATAAAAAGAAAGTTTAATTTTAAATTTAGTGTCTGAAATTATCAAAATATTATAATTTGATGTCGAACTGAAAATATTTGGAATCAAGTGTTTCAACCCATTAAAAATTTTCAACCAAGTGTCGTATGCTAATATGACTTGGTGGAATTACACATAAGCATTATGGGGTCCATCCAGCTTCTAAAAATATGTTGATTAGGATCCAAGTAGACAATGCATTTTGGATTAATGACTTTTACACAGTCATAAACAATGATAGACTTACTAATTTACCTTATTGGTTATCATTGAGCAAAAGGAACAAGAAAATCAAAGAGTCGACTGTTCTCTCCAAAGAAAATCGAACACAGAGAGAAAAAAGGAAATATTGAGTTTGTCGTGGCGTTAAATGGTGAGTTGGGGACTAGAATTGTGACTTGTCTGTAGGTCGTGTGATGGAGCTAGGGGAGAGAGCATGGCGACAGAGGTAGGAGGAATAGGTGTTAATTAGTTCAGGCAGTGGCGGCTAGAGGTGCAACAATCGGAGATGGAGAAGGAGCGAGCCAGAAACACAACCAGAGAAAGAGAAGGGTAAGAGGAAGAAAGAGGAAGAGGAGGTGTTGCGGCGCTACCTCTAGTGACTAGAGAAAGAAGGAGAAGAGGATGAAAGAGAGAGAAAGAGGCAGTTTTTCTGCCAAAAAAATGAGAGAAAGGAGAAAAATTATAGGAAAAAAAATAATAATTTAGCATATTTTAGGGTTTTGTAGACAATCTGGTTCAATTTCGATTCGGTTCAATTCAAATCGAGAGAATGGTATTTATTCCTATTGCATTGATACGTCAGCAATTTTAAAACATGTTACCACTCTGTCCAACATGGAACAATACTTATATGTAATTTCGGCAAGCCACATCAGTAGACGACACTTGATTAAAAATTAATAAATGATTCAGACATTTAATTGCAAAGGTTTTCCATTAAAACATAAAAATAGACATTTTAATAAGTTCAAATATTAAATTTATAATTAACCCCACACAGAAAACCATAAAAAGGGGTTACACAAACACTCACACCGATACCCTGCAGATCTTTGCTTAAATTAGAAGCCCTCTTTTCACTTACCCTTCGTGATAAAAAGCGCAAAAGAGTTAAAAAAAAAAAAAAAGCCCAAAAGATAAATGATAAAAAATACTGAAAAAAGAAGGCAAAAGCACAAGCATTGAAGGAATAGCAAGGTCACGTGCCCTTGTTTCCCTCCACACAAAGCCATAAACCTTTGTTTTCTTTAATGGGAGCTCTGCATTGTCGTGTATCTCTCACTATTATTATTTTCATTTTTTACTTTATTGCTTAAAACTTTACTTTTAGCCCTTTTTCCACAGGTACCACGAGGCCATCGAGATGGAGACAGCAGGTGGCATGTGACCCTGCTTTATTTGTTTTATTAAACTCAGTTTATTAATCTTGGATTTCCTCCCTTCCTCGTTTAAGCAACATCCCCAATTTAACATAACCATTTATATATATAAAATATCACAGTGAAATTGTGGTAAACACTATTTGACAATACTTTTTTAAATTTTAATTGAATTTTTTAATAATATTATATGGGTCAAGGTAATATTTTGTGAAAAATTAATCGAGTAACGTTTGATTTTTAGGATTTTATGAAAAATTATTCAAATAATAAAAAGATAAATGCCTATTAAAATGGTTAATTATTACCAAACAAACTCTAATTATATCACATCTAATAAAAAAAAACATTTTTAATTTTTAAATCAAGATTATATTTATACTTTTGTTTGTGTGTGTTTTACAAAGGAGGACCGGAAGCCCAGAAAAAAGAAAAACAAGCACACATATTTTGGGGAAGGCCATACCTTCGATATATGATAGCCTCCATATTCAATTCTTGCAGCCCTTGAAATGGGCTATTCAGCACGTGCTTCCTCAGGCTTAATTTGAACTATTTTATATAATTCATTAATTTATATTTTTTTCTTAAAATTGATATATTAATTTAATGAAAATTAGTGTGAATATTATATATCTATATGAGTAACTATTTATAATACCTAATATCATTATTAATAAATTGTATTTCTAAAAGAAAATATTACAATACATTTTACTGGTTCACTGCGTTAAGTGAAATTATATTTAAATGAAAAAATTCATCTCCATCGAAAAAATCACCAAGTTTTATTGATGGTCTCATATTTTTAACTGAGAATAAATTGATCCTCGCCTTGTTATTGTTCATTTTTTTTATTTTTTATTGTAATTATTATTATTTATTAATTTCATGCAATTGAAGATTAAGAAATATTCTTAATAATAATGTCAACGTTGCAAAAATCTTTGGCTATAAGATGAAAAATAGACACCTCAAAAAAAGGGGGAAAAAAAAAGATGAAAAGAGAATGACGAAAGCATGCCAAATCCAAATCAAGTAATATGGTAATATTACTTTCTTCTAATGGCAACATTGCAAATATTGGAAAAAGCAGTGGTATTGATGAAATAAAAAGACGGCGCCCTAATGAGGAATGCGAAAACAAGGATGAGAATCGGTTGCCGCACGAATCTGGTTCTAAACGGATCTAACGGTGACGTCAAAGCATTTAACTGGCCAATAGTCATTAAGTCTGATTTGTGACTTTGTTGATTATGCCTTATCTCAGGCAGGCATCGGTTCCACGGGTAGACAAGGTCAGCGAGGATACCATTCCCGAGGAATAACGCCGTCTAACTTCTTTTTGATTCTCCGTTTCAATCTGACCTCACTTTTATCACTTCCCCTCTTGTATTATTATTAAAAGAATAAATAAATAAATAATAATAATAATATCACTATCAGGGTAGCTATTTGGGAATCTTATTATATTTTGTAGTATATGAAATTATGAATAATTACGTTTTAATAACTCTTGTATCTGATTTATGTGAATGCACATTTAATCTTTAATTTTAATATTATCAATTTATTTATTTTTCTAAAAATATGAGATATATATTCATGTAATAGAGCAGCATGCTTCTTTAATTCACATTCTTTAAAATTTTAATATTATTAATTTTTTTAAAAAATAATAATTCACGTGCATGAGATTTCCACTCTTAAATTTAAAAATCTACTAACAAAATCATAAGAATGTAATAAAATTTTAAACAATTGGAGCAAGATAAAAACTAAATTATTTCAATTGAAGTTTGAGATAATAAAAAATTAAAGGGAAAAAACCCATATTCAAATAATAAATCATATGCCAAGATATAATTCAGCGATAAATGCATTATTACGAGTATCTTATTAATTTGAATGTGAAACTAATATATGATGATTGTTCTTTCCATAAGTATTTTTTGCTAATTATTTTTTTAAAAAAATTAAATTAAACTTAAGATAACCAAAGTAATGAAGGAGCTATGCCCTTTTCTTTTTTGCAAGAAATTAATGATTTTGCTTTCTTTTTAACTCTTATGTGGTGTCATGAAAGGTGGTTCTAATTTGGGCAAAGGAAGCATTTCCTCTTTCAAACATTGACAAAAAGTCCCATATTTGCTTTACATGCTTTTGTCCAAAAATAGAAACAAATGTGAAACACTTAAATTTTTGCAAAACAGGGGAAGGGCATTTTAGTACACTAACAAAAGGACATGAACTTGATTAGAGTGGAGAAAGAAAGAGATACATTTATCAAATTGATTGCTCTCTGTACTTTTGCATTGGCTGCTTCTTTGCACGAAAGAAAAAAAAAAAAAGTTTTTCTCTCATATATCTGTGTCTCTCTCATCTTTAAGCCCTCAAGATCTTCCTTATTTTCGGTGCTTTGAAAAGCCAATCTGACGCTTGAGTCTTGTTTATCCTTCTTTAAGGCTTCTGCTCTGTTTTTACAAATTCGTTTATTTCTCTTTCAATCTTTCCTCTTACCACAGTCTTCTCTACAACAGAAGTCTCTTTGGTTCCATTTATTAACGGTTTCTATTATCTTTTTATTAGGGTTTTTCATGTTCCTTGAATCTTTTTTATGTTCCCTTAAAGGTCTTGAACTTTTCTTGGGTTGCTTCCTCTTCAAGATCTTATCTTACTCTGCTTAAAAAATAAGCAGAAAGAAAAAAGAAAATTTTTTTTCTTTAAGAAAGTGATGCAAAAATATTCCTGGAATTTTCAAGGAAATAAATTAGTATTAAGGTATGTGTAACAGTTCCCTAGCATCAAATTTCTGGACTCAGAGCTTGCAGTTTTAGGAAGGAAACAGAGTAAAACAGAACATTTGTTCATGGATTCAAGTAATAATAATAGTTTTCACCACCAGAGCAATCAAACTTGTTCTGGGTTATTAAGGTTTCGGTCTGCTCCAAGTTCTCTACTTGCAAATTTCAATGATAATGGAGTTGGCAATGATCCTGTTTTGAGTTTTAAAGAATTTGAGGATAAATCTGCAATCAGAGTGAGAGAGGCAGCTTTGAATTATACGAATTCTCCTCAAAGTTACTCTGGTTTGCCTCCTCATTACCCTAGACAGAGTTCTGCCACAAGTTCTTCAGCTATGGATAGCTCATACTGTTTGATTGGTTCAATGGCAATGGGTCACCATGAACAAGCCAAAAGGGTTGATTTAAGTCTTGCTAGACAGAACAGCTCTCCTGCTGGACTTTTTGGAAATCTCTCCGTTCAAAATGGTATTTTTTCTTGCTCTCATTTTTAAACGATGCTTTCTTAGCATTTTGTTTACTTTTTAATTAGATTTGTACGTTTGGAAGTTTCTTTAGTGCAAATATAGAATTGGCTGGCTGTACTTTTAAATTTGCTTGTGTTTTTGAGGCGTGTTAGAGAAATTGGGATGAGTTTCCTCAGAGAGTGGAATATTCAGTATATCATTAATTTTTGTGTTGTATGGTTGTGTTTGAGCAATTGATGTAGCTCAGATGCAATTGAAGTTGTTGAGAGATGGAAAAATTAAAAAGGTAAACTTCACATATTTTATGGTGACTAGCTGTGCAGTAAGTGGTTCAGAATTTTCAATCTAGGGAAATAAGATTTTTAAATTGGAAAAGCTTCTAATGGACCATCAAATCTTCATAAATGTTTCATTTGAAATAAGCTGCTAGTATTTTCCTTTCAAAGGAATGAAACGTATTTTGTATTATATGTTAAGATGGGTTAATGTTGTAAAAATTAATGTAACAAGGAAATAAATAATTTGTTTCTGTCATTTCCATTTTAAGTTTTTATTGAAACCACATACATTTTGTGACACAATTGCGTTTGAATCCCTCATTATTTGTAGTGAGAGCAATATTTATACATTTATACACGCACACACGCTGACACGCACATATATAGTAGAAGGAAAGATTGAAGATCTTCCAGTAAATTGCAGGCCATGCCACCATGAAATGTATGGAAAACTATGCTGGGGTGAATGGTACTAATGGAGAAGTAAGTCCAAGATTGAAGGCTCAATTTAGCTTCTCATCAAGAGTACCTTCTTCCTTGGGCATGCTATCACAGATTTCAGAAATTGAGAGTGATAACATGGATGCAGCCACTCCTGATAGTGGGAAGCTTGGAAATAGCAACTGCGACAATCGATTTTATAGCAGTACAACTGGGATATCATATGGTTCTTGGAATGATTCACATTTAGTAGAGAATTTTAATGGCGTGAAAAGAGATACTGATGATAATGGAAAGCTATTTTCGAATATTCAGGTATCAGTTTGCGCATTAAGTGTTTTGCGTAGTTCTTTATGTTGGTTGATCGAATTCTAATCTGAGATAATTGTAAAAAATTAGAACGGAGAGCTTGGAAATCGGTTTCATTTATTATCACATCACTTAAGTTTACCAAAGACATCAGTGGATATGGTTGCCATGGAAAAGTTCCTTCATTTCCAAGATTCTGTTCCTTGTAAAATTAGGGCAAAGCGCGGTTGTGCTACTCATCCTCGAAGTATTGCAGAAAGGGTAAGACTTTTATCTATATAACAATGAGCATCTGCAAAATGTCATTGTATTGATATTCTTCGTCTTAATGCTTTTGACTATGAAATGTTGTACTTTAAACTTAAATTGGTTGATCCTGCAAGTTCAAGACTTTTGTTTAAGAGGCAATATGATTATTCATTTCATTTTCAGGTAAGAAGAACCCGGATTAGCGAAAGAATGAGGAAATTACAAGAGCTTGTACCAAACATGGAGAAGGTAGAATTTTCTTCCCATACACATTCCATACTCGAAAGTATTATCTTTTGTTTTTTCGTTAAGTAGGTTCAAACTCGCTGCCTCACAGCTCGTAGATGACTTGTAGTACTATTGATTCATAGCCCATGAGTACGAAAGTATAATCTTTAACAACTTATGATGTTTGTTTTTATTTCTATTCTTGGCAGCAAACAAACACAGCAGACATGCTAGATTTGGCTGTTGAGTACATTAAAGATCTTCAAAAGCAGTACAAGGTATTGAAGAAGACAGAATAAAAAAACTTAACAATTTAGCAATAAATTTTATCATTTTTTAGTGACAGAAATTGTTTGTTGTGTGCAGACTCTAATTGACATCCGAGCAAATTGCAAGTGTTTGAGTAAGCAGAAGCCAATTCAAAACCAAATTGCTTGATTTGCTTTTGTACAGAAAATAAGGGAAGTGGATAGGAACCAGTTCTTAGTTATTATCTTTTTTCTTTGCAATGAACAAGCATCTAAAAGCAAATGTATTTTCTTTTTTTTCTTTTATTTTATTTCTAATGGGCAAGCAATAGCATAGTAAGTTTAGCAGAAATTTCACTGCAAAATCATGTAGAAGCTAACAGAGCTTCCATTACACAAATACCTGTAATAATAAGAGCAATGTACAGGACATGTTCTTGTAGTGCATTAATTCCTTGTTATATGTAATTTCTTTGCACAAGTTGTTTTGACCATGGGGAGAGATAAAATAACACGGATGAAAGGTAGTCTTTCTTTTTAACTCATCAAATTTATAAAACTATTATAACTGAAAGGATTTAAAATTTTAAGTGAGAAGATTTATCAGAATACATATATTCACTATATAAAATTATTTATTTGCATCGAAACTATAAAATCATCACGTCATTTAATGAAAACTTTATCCATTCAACACGTGTTTAAGGGACAAGAGGGATGACTAATTGAACATGGTTGGTTACGTGTGACTAGACTTCTTTTTCCTTCTTTTTTTTCACCTACGAGTATTTTCATACTTCGTTCAAAATTGAGTTTTGTCAAAATTGTGTATCTTTTAAAGTAAATTTGAGATATATATATTGGAGTTAAGATAAATTCTACTAAGATAAAAATTATAAGAATCTGTATTATCTATTAGTTAGAGTTTATTTAGAAATCTAGTATTATTATTTAATATATTTTATTATTATATATCAACAGTAGTCCCATCAGTTATTTAGTCATTTATGTTTAAATATAATATTCATATAGTATTTGTAGAAATTATTTTATTTTTTATATATTTTTTATTTTGGACGTTAAAAGCCTCAGATATTTTACATGTTTTTGTTTATAACTTATTGTAGGGATTTTGTTGATGTTAATGTAAAAAACTTTAACTTAAATGAAAATGAAGTTGTATTTTTCCATGTATAGTCTTCTTTATTCACTTAGTCTGATTAGTTTGTCAGAATTTTCTTTTTTAAGCTGTGTGTTACTGAAATAACCCATTAATTTATTTTTAAAAGAATTTTTATTTAAAATTTAATTGTAAATTTTCACCAATGAGAATTGGCGAAAAATAATATTTTTTTTGCCGCGAACCGAATCGAAAACCGAATTTAAATAGTCTAATTCAGT